>CATIWF010042601.1:0-16120 GCA_949630135.1 Balakata baccata
GAACAAAACAAGCAAGAAATAACTTGGCCCAATACAACATTAAAGTTCCAATTACTAAGCTAATGGATGGATGGAGCCATACACCATTCTTTTAAGCAAATTATATTGTGGATTCTAGTCCACAAAGAATTACGGACTAAATACGTGTAAAAGAAGTAATAAAAATATGGTGACAATTTTGTAAATAAAATAAACTTATACAGATACATTTATTGATATAGGTTTGTTAGTTTATTAATAAATGTTCATTTTATTTTAAAACAAAATCAACATTTATTTTATATTTTTTTTCGTTTTCATATGCTATTTGTCTCGATTTATTGTTTTTTCTATGTGTTTTGTCTTGATTTTTTATTACGTTTTGAGTTTTTTTAAGATAATTCAATGAATTTATACTTACAAATCAAAATACAAAAAATATTTATTAAATTAAGTGCACAAAAATGAAATGAACTTATATTAATATAATAAATGAACTTTTATTAATAAACTAATGAATCTTTTTCAATAAACTAATAAACCCTTAGTTCATCTATTATGAATATTTTCAGTTTATTCGTAATAAATTTTTTCATTAAACTAATGAATATTTACTTTATTTGTAATGAATTTTTTTTAATGAACTAATCAACATTTTTTAAAAAAACTAATGAACCTCTAGTTCATTTGTAACAAATGTTTTCAATTTATTCATAATAAACTTTTTCAATAAACTAATAAAACTTTACTTTATTCGTAATGAACTTTTTTTAATGATTTAATAAATTTTTTTTAATAAACTAATGAACTTTTAATTCATTTGTAATGAACTTTTTTTCAATTTATTTATAATGAATCTTCGCAATAAACTAAGGAACATTTATTTTATTTGTAATAAATCTTTTTTTAATAAAATAATAAACCTTTATTTAATCACATTTAGTAAATATTTACGAAAATACCATTGTATGACTGATAGCTATGTAAGTTTGATTTATTTACAAAATTGTCACCGTCTCTTATAAGTGTTACGAACTTGGTCTATAATGCTACATAGACCAGAATCCAGCATATAACAATGGATTTTTTTTAACATAATCGATTGCTATTAATATTTGGGCCTGAGCTATATACGATTCGATACAATTCAGATATCAATAAATCCTTAAAATCATGTACAAAATCAAAGATTTTTGAAATCTTTACAATCGAAATCGATTTGGGAAAAATTAAATTCTCTCTTGTATTGTTCCACAAAATTGAAAATTCAGAATGAATATTCAGAGCTCAATATAATGTAATATAGGACTCTATAGAACTTCAAATTTTTTACTCTCAAACAAAAACATTTAATTTAAATTAAAATATTGTTTTTATTACGACTCAAACTTGGTCGTGAAATGAGTATTTTCGTGGCCTAATATATAACTTAAGAAATATCCTAATAAACATGCCTCTAAATATAAAAGAGGGATGTCAGCGTGTGCTTCAATGGCATATGAGGTTTAGTCTCATCCCTAAGGTCTTAGGATCGAGAACCTCTACTAATAATTAAATAAATAAATAAAAGAGGGATTGTGAATAAGTTGAAATATAGATGGGATCCCACATTAAGGAAAAAAACAAGTAGATGAAGGGGAGAAAGGAGTGGCATTTTTAGGGATAGTTTTAATAATGAGAAAAGGATAGGGCATTAAACAAGTGGCCCTTTTCAAGGACCAATTTTGTTGCAATTATCATCACTTGTCCCTTTGCCACTCCTCACCACAAAATGTGTTTGAAGTGACATTTTTTCTTCTTTTTGATTTGATAGATCAAAATATATACCCAAAAAAAATATAATCAAAGACCCACCTCTAAGAAAATATAATTCGTTAGCTAGTGATTTATAAATTAATTTTGTGCATAGATATTTTCTTAAGCATTTCTTAAGTATTTCTGATTAAAAATATAAATATGAGAATCAGAAAGGTTTCGTATTTAAGTTTTTTATCACTATTTAATATCTTTATAGTGTACATAAAGCTTCTTAATGGAAAATAAAAATAATTAACATTTAATAATTTTCTATTAAAATATGTATATAAAAATTAATGGCATCATCAATTCATCATTGCCATTGTGTTAGAAAATGATAATATTGGGTGACAATTAGAATTCCTATTTCAAAAAATATTAAGAAAATAATTTAAAAAAATTATTGTGATGAAAGAAACAAAACCAATTAGTCAAGGTGGTACATAGAGCAATAATTGTCTTCATCTTTTTTTTTTTTTTCAAGTTGTAATAATTTTTTTAATGGCTTCTAAGAGAACTCCAATAGCATAAAATAAAAATCTGAGTTGGGTTTAGCTTGACTTGGCAATATCATAAGCTTTTTGAAAGGAAAAAAATAAATTTTAAGTAAAAACCTAATTAGTTTATTTTAGTACTTGAAAAAAGGTTTCCTAATGTAGGCTTAAATTTCAAAATTGATTAGACATGAAAAGATCACACAAAGAATTTTTCACTGAAAGATTAAGCTAAGCTATCGACAATGAATATTTCCTTTTCTGTGATAACATATATAAAGTCTATCTCAATATTAATTCAGTAAAAACATTTTATTTTTATTTAAATTAAATTGATATATTTATTTATAAATCGATTTAATAATACATTACAATGTAATTATGTAAATAAACTTATTCTTAATATACAAATATTTTTAATATAAAAATATATTTACATAACAAAATACTATTAATTTAATTATGAATAAACATATTGGTTATAAAAATTTTTATCAATGAAATGAGAATATATATATATATATATATATATGAAATATAAAAATATCAAAGCATATTGTATAATGATAATTTCAGTGACTCCATTAATTGATGACAGATTCCCAACTGGTATTTTCAGTTTTGACAATTTAGGGTTTTCTTTCTTTTCTTTTTTTTTTTTTAAAATTATTGAAGAGAATGCTTTGCTTCTTACTTGTGAAGTTTATTTGGTTAGATAAATTATATGTGCAATGAAATATCCCATCCTTATTCATGAACTATCATATCTCATCTGAAAATCACCTGTTCATTTTGTGTTGCCCCCATGTTCAATTATTTGGAACCATTAAAAATAAAATAATAAATAAATAAATTTTTAATAATTAATATATTTCGTTTAGAAAAAGCACATGCACATGCCATGCATTTCTTTTATGTCTCAAGTAACTTTTTCTTTTAGAATTTTGCACCATTTTTTTCAAACAAAAATAGAATTTAGAAAATTGAATTGGTTGGTTTATTGATTTACTAAATTTGATTTCATAAATAAACAATAAAAATATATATGTAAGAGTAATTATAGAAAAATATAAACATTCGAGCTTTTTTAAATTTTAGTTAGGTCTTTCTATTAAGTTTATCATTTAAATTAATAGTTTTTAATTTTGTAATGAATTTCGCAAAAGAAAAATAGATGAATAAAAAGTTATCAAAGGACATGTAAAAATTAAAAAGTAAATATATTTTTAAAAAATTAAGTCAAGCATCATTTTAGAATTAAAAAAAAAATATTTGAAATATTTTTTTTAGAGTTCATCAAAATTGGCCCATGCAGGTCTCGAACCTGCGACCTTCGCGTTATTAGCACGACGCTCTAACCAACTGAGCTAATAGGCCAGCACATTATAAGTCAAATATTAGTAATATTAATGCAATTTTAAATTGCACTTTATTAAGCCTTGAATTTTTTTTTTCTCTGAATCATACGGCTAGTGACAGAGCCTGTAGAAAATTAGCTCAACATAAAACATTTAAAAAAATTCAGAAAAATAATAAAGGCGACCCCTATTTAAAGATGGTGGGTAGATAGGTAGAAAGGATAAGAAAGGAGATAGTGGAGAAATGAAAAATGAGGAGCCATGAGCCTCGTTCAAGCTCATCATGTGCAGCCTGCAAGTTCTTGAAAAGAAGATGCATTCCCAATTGCATATTTGCTCCCTATTTCAGATCAGATGAGCCCAAGAAATTTGCTAAAGTCCACAAAGTCTTTGGTGCCAGTAATGTAAGCAAGATCCTCACTGAAGTTCCTGAGCAGCAACGTGAAGACACTGTCAATTCTTTGGCCTATGAAGCTGAAGCTAGGCTTAGAGATCCTGTCTATGGCTGCATTGGTGCTATTGCTTTGTTGCAGAGGAAAATGGTTGAGCTACAATTTGATCTCGCCATTGCTAGAGCTCGCCTAGCTCGATATGCTTCTTCTTCTTCTTCTTCTTCTAGTACTACGTTCAATGATCATAGCTATGGTGAATTTCCTCCTTGTGGTGGATTCCTTGATAGTTTTAGCTATAATTCATCTGGGTTTACAACCCAGGATGTTATCATCAATGATTTTAGTCAATTCCCTTATATATTTTGATGAGTTTTTCCTATTTCGATATTTTCTTTGTTGTCCTCTTCTCTCTTTTGTTTTTTTCTATTACTAATGTTGATGTTCCCAATCAAGAATTCTATGGCAAAAATTCTCTGAATAATTTAGATTTTCAATGGAGATATATACAAACAATGGTAGTTTCATACTTTTGCTACTTTTGGATTGGAAATAGATCTGCCAGCTTTAATCTCTGAGCTAAATTTCTGGATGAAAGTGTTAATTTGTATGCGAATGATTAATTTTAGACCTGATTAATATGTCATTTTTTAAAATATTTCTATTGTCTTTTTTTTTTTTTTTTGTTTCATAATTAACTATAAAATTGTAATGAAAATTTAATGGTAAGAATTCAACAAGAAAAATACAAAGAATGTTTTTAAGAATGAATTAAGTAGAATGCCCGATAAAAAATATTATGTTCCTAAAAATTAATTTGACATAAATTGATCATCGTAAGTATTATATTCGTCAGTTTAGACTTTGAATGCATTAGTGCTATTTGGATCGTGAAAGCACTCGATTTACCTCAAACCTTTCATCTATAAATTTAGTGCACAGAGTAAATAAAATTATATACAGATGTTGAAGACTCAACCAAGCCAAACTGTTGTAAACATGATTTTTTTTTTTTACTTGTAACAGTAACTTGATGTGGCATAGTTGCACTAGAACTGGAATTCACAAAAGCCCTCAAGTAACCTGCAATAAGAGCATTGGGCTCATGATGTCTCCAACCCCACAAGAAGCAATTGCAAATGCGAATCCAAAGACAATTCATTCACTCTTATGAATGTGAAACTACTAGTTTAAAATCATTGATTTACTTTATTTTCATATATACTCAACAAAAATTTAAATAATATGATTAAAACCATGAATTTCACATACTTATTTATTAATGGGGGCATTAGAAATGCAAAACCCATTTTTGAGTTCTTGAAAAATAATATTACTCTATTTAATATTGAACATTCTTTATAGAAGGAACAAAATACTATCAAAATTCAAAACAAATGGTTCAGTGGTTGATTACTTGCCTCTTGCAAAAGCACCACGTCGAAACCCTAAATATAAGAGTGAAGCAGTTGATTTCCAATGGCAAAACTTGTGGCTTTTCCATCAACATTGGTAGGGCGTGACCACATCATATCATCTCTCAATTCTTCCTCAGTGGGAATGCCTCAGAATTCAGGTTGCTGAAACCTATACAGAGTCACAAGTCAGTTTCTGAGAGTGACAACAGTAAAAACATCAATTCAAATTTCTTTCCATTTCCACCTCCGTGTATTATAAATATTCGAAAAGGCAGCAAGTTCAACCAGCATCACCTTTATTAAGATACAACTTTATCACACATTTAACAATAGTGACACAGTTCAGAATAAGATGCCTAGGATGAGAATGTGAGTTGGCAATATGGGTTACAGTTCAGAAAATTAGCAAAGTACAGACTCTGTAGCAGAACAACTTAATCATTTACACTGAATAATGTTACAACAATAGATATACTGAACGCTAATCATCTACGAAAGCTTCAAATCTGAATCTGTCTGATGACGTTTCGAACTCTGGATGGCACAACAGAAAACCTCCACTCTCTAGCTGATGATCCAACGAGGCTTCAATAGAGATCTGCAGATTGTATTAACCTTCTGGAAATGAACTATAACTTCTTTCCTGTGTTCAGAGTATCCACAATTCATCAGAAAGTTTAGCATGTCTTGAGTGGAAAGCAATTGAAACTTTAGCAATAATATTACATTCACAGATAGTATACGGATAACTTAAGCCGTGATCCTCGTAGATTCAATTATTAAAAGACTCAAGATTGACAATGGAAAAGGTCTAGGTATAGCATACAGTTGAACAACTAGGGAGGTGAATGCATACATTCTCCAACCCGCAAGAACACGCACACCTACAAGTGTCATTGTGTGTGGGTGGGTACCTAAAAAGATCGTTCTTCAATTTTCAGTCTCCCCTCAAAATCAGCTAACATTTGGTAACAAATGAAACATTCAACATCACAAACAAATTGACAAGATTCAAGCATCACCCAGTGCCAGTCTGCCATAGATGTCTTTGGATTCACGGTCCTGTGATGAAAATATAACAGCAAACATAAATCACTCAGGTTTGTGTCTTTAGGCCGATATGATTTCTCCCTACCTTGGATATTGTATAAAACAAAGTTAACCTCTAGTTAAAGCAATTATATTTCAAAAGCATAGAGTACAATTCTGGAGCCCCGAAGAATCATTTAAAATCCTTGAGTTTCTCATGCCTAAGGTCTGACGGCTAAGGTTAATCAGATTTTGTGTACATTCAAGTATTCAACCAATCCTGTCTCATGTTTACTAAGTTAAACCAAGTGATGCGATACTCAACTTGAGGCTGTTTCACAGTCTGCCTGTGAGATTTTTGCCTAAGTCAACCATTAAAAAAGCAGCTAACCACATACTCAACACATCCCTAAGAGCTATCAGTTGTTAAAAAACACAGACCGCACAAGTAAATGCTCAAACTCTGTCCCTTCAATCACTCGTGCCCCTGAAGTACGTCCAAGGGCGCAGTTCAAAATGCACTCTCAGAAAGGTTCATTTTCTAAGTTTGGTGCAACCCTCTGCGGAATTTTTATTGTGCAATAGTTGCCAATACGCTTAGGAACTGATTGCTGTACAGGTGCTGAATAAACTCCGCAACAAAAAATCTACTAAAACATAGATAAGAATAATACTTGGATACACACCCTCAACAAACACTAATACAATATGCCCTTGCATTACAACTCCAACACAGAAGAAATTGCTTTGGCCATGAAACTTTTCAGAAGTTGGTATCCTTTCTAAAGATCAGCAAAACTATCCTAAAGAAGTAGATATGTTAAATGAAAAGAAGAACAGAACGCAATAGTAAAAAATGAACAAGATAATAGGCAACAACCAGAGTCTACATGTTTCTTAACCTCCTCAACCATGCTCATAACTAGCAGTAAGCTCAAAATGAACATAACGAACTTCAACTTCCAATTTTAACAACTCAACCAACTTAGTACCAAAAACATGAAATGTCAAACAAAGGCAGATAGAAATCACTAGAATGACTGTACATTAATTGCTGACATAGTTAATTATTAAAGGAGCCACAATATTTAATTACAGAAGAAATCAGCATTCTTTCTGAAGTAACATCTGTAACAAACTTGAACTCATATTCCTGCCAACTTCCAATTTTCATAATTGAACTTCAATCCCAGAACACAAAATATCAAAACAAAGGCAGAAATTATAACTAGCATGATTGTGCACTAATTACTCAACATAGTTACTTATCAAATGAGTCAGGAAAAAAAAAAACTACACAAGAAATCAGCTTTCTTTTTGAACTAACATATGCAACAAATTTGTACTCCCAAAGTACCAAAAGAAATTACGACCAATAAACATGACTTCCAATTTTCACAATTCAACTAACTTCAATTCCAAAGACACAAAATACCAAACAAAGGCAGATAAAAATCACAACTAACAAGTTGCATGAATTACTTGATGTAGTTAATTATCAAACGAGACCAAAAAACAAAATTGAATTACAGAGCAATCATCGTTCTTTTTGAAGTAATATCATTAACAAACTTTAATTTGCAATAGCATCAACAGAGATAATGATCAACAAATTCACTTCCAATTCTCACAAATCAACCAACTACAATTCCAAAGGCAGACAAAAATCATAATTATGCAACATAGTTTTTTTTTTCTCTCTTGAATGTAATTATGCAAAATAGTTAATTATCAAACGAGTCAGAAAAAATTGAATTACACAAGAAATAAGCTTTCGTTTTGAATTAACATCTGTAACAAACTTGAACTCGCAATACTACCTATAGGGATTATGCTAATCGAATTCACTTCCAATTTTCACAATTCAAGTAATATTCAATTAAATAAACACAAAACATCAACCAAAATCAGATAAAAAACATATTAGAACATAAAATTAACCTGAACCAGAAGATCCATGTTTACCACGCTTTAATGACTTCTTTTCGAGCTTCAATTGGGCATCCATGTACATGTTAATCCTCTCGAACTCAAGTTCCTTAGTAAACTCCATTCTCTGTTTCTCCAGCTCCACCATTTGCTGCTGCTTAGAGCTCTCGATTCTCTCATAAATTTCTGCAAACTTCAGTATAGCTCTAGATAATTCCCTACACGCAATTCCATCGGAGAAATCTACATCCTCCATTCGATGCTGCTTTTTTGTGACCCTCTCGTCAAAAGCTATATCGCCATCTGCCTCATCGTCGCCATTGAACGAGGTATCCGTGGAATTCGATGCATTAGGATAAAGCTCCGGCTTAGGATTCAGCTTCGATTTTACGGTGAAGGTGATGGCGTCGGGCTTCTTTTTCGGTGTGACGTTGGAGTTAACGCCGATAAGTGAATCGAGACGGTAATAAAACGGCCATTTGGACGGAGGGGTTTTTGCTTTTTCGAGCTTGAACTTTTTCTTCAACGTGTCGATCCGGTTCTTGCACTGAGCGTCCGTCTTCTGTGGCTTCTCGCCGTTTTGACGGGCATTGACGGCGTCGGCGACTTCTTTCCAGTCTTTTTGACGAAGATTCCCACGGTTGAGATTAATGTAACGGTCACCCCAAGTCTCGATAAGAATCTCTGTAGCGCCATCGCTCCAACAGTCTTCGCGGCCGTGATGGTGGAGGGAGCGGGCGGGATCCATAGGGATAGAAGGGTAAAGGAGTGAAGGGACGGTGCTATAGTGGGCCGGAGGCGGAAAGGGGTGAAGGATAAGAGAGAAAAGGATCATATTGGAAGGGAAGAAAAAGGTAAAGGTAGAGATGGCCGAGCATCTTGACCGGCGGTGACGTCAGCCCCCCGTATTGGGGTTGGACGAGAAATGACCTTTACGCCATGTTTGGAGTTAAGTTCAAAAAAATAAAAATAAAAGAAGGAAAGGAGCATTAAAGAAAAATATTATTATAAGGAGGATATTTAGTTAATTTTGAAAAATTTTATTTAGATGATTGTGTAATTTGCATAATTTTAGTATATATTTTAATTAATTTATCTCTCTTGATATAAGCTACATCATTACAGAAATTTTATATTTTAATTAATTATACATCAATTTTTTTTAATTTATTTTTTATGTCAAATTTTCTATAACGATGTAGGGAGAGAAATGCTATTAATATTTTTTTCTTAATGTAAGAAAGACAATCATTTTATTTTTAAAATATTATTAGTTTTTATAATAAAAAGTAATATTTTTATTAAAAAATATATTTTTTTTATTAGAAGTGTATAGTTAGAAGTGAATGAGAAAATATTAGTAAAAGATTTTAAATTTCCCTCGTATTTGTTTTCTTTCCAAACAAAGTGTTAAAGACAGTGTTTGGATTATTACGCACGTGCGCATGTTGAAATGTCAATCTGTTTGATGTTGTTGCCCACTTGTATCTTCTCAAGCCCTTTTCTGGTCATCCTTGAATAGGTTATCTTCAACTTATAGTAGCAGTTGGATTGAAATATATACTATAGTTTTACAATAAAGTTAATGCTAAAAATTTGAAATTTATAGATTTTTTTTTAATTTTTCAACTTTTAAAATAATAAAATTTCAACATTTAATATCTTATAAGAGTAACAAGGTTATTTATTAATTTCAAAAATTATTTAGAAAGTTAAATTTGATTTCAAAGATGAGAACAAAATAGATCTAATATTTTATTTTTTTTATTTTTACCGATTTTCTTTTCAATTTTACTAAAATATCTTTTTCGTATTCTTCTCCATTTACAGTAGATGAGAACGAAGATCACGGAAATCTCGGCAGTTGGTGAGAACAATCGAGTTCCTATCGAAGGTGCCGAGCCACATTCGTCTCCGACGGTTGGGGTCTCAAATCTTGGCTGCCCACCGGCCCCACAGTCTCTAACATACTACAGTTACAATAGCTTGTGAATCGGAAAGGTCGGGTTTGTCTTGTGGAGATAGTATCGATGCCACAGAGGAATATTCCTTAAAGGTCTGTTTGGCTTTAAGGATATTCTTGCTGGGTTGGGATTTTCTATAAACATTATTGCTAGAGTTCTTTTGCTGTTGTTGCTTGGCTGCAAATATATGGCTAGGGAGGTGGTTGTACCATATGGCGGAGGAGGGGGTGGATGGTGGAGATTTGCTGGCGGAGGAGAAATGTGGAAGTGATCGGCGTCAGTGAGCAGAAGTAAGAAAAAAGGTAGAGGGATCAACCAGCGGAGCATTTTATCTAAACAACTGCAAATTAATGACGATCTGCAACAAATAGTAAACACTGTGTCATCCTTTCATTTGGTTGTAGGAATTGCCTTTTTAATATCTCTGGAATTCGCATGGTATATTGTTAATTTGGTTGATTTAATATTCTTCTTCTTTTTTTCTTTTTTTTTTTTAATTCATATGGTATTTTTAAGATATATTCCAGAATTTTTAAAATATTTTTAAAATATTTTCAAGATATATATATCTAAAATATTTTTAAAATATTTTCAAGGTACTTTTAAGAAATTTTCAATATATATCCAATAAATTTTTAAGTAATTATCAAAATATATCTAATCAAATTATATCTAAGATATTATTAAAAATATTGAATTAAAGTATATCAAAAATATACTATTTTTATATATTTTTATAATTTAAGGTAATTTTTTGAATTTAGGTATTTTTATAATATTTTTTATGTATTTTTTATAAATTTGAGAAAAAGTTTAGATGGAGGATAAATTGTAATATTTTAAAAAAAAAATATAGACATTTTTAAAAAATTTCCTTCAAAAAAGGGAAAATGCCCAATTTAGTAGGCCTATTGGGATTGGCTAAAGACTAGACAACAAGCATTAAGACATTTTTTCCCATATAATTTTTAGATTTTTTTTTTTAAATTCTATGTAACCCTTAGAATTATAAGAAATCCAAGCGACGAATTAATAGATTTATTAGTTTAGAGTACAATAAAATTGTCTTTATTATATAAGATAATGAATTATTTGAATTCTGGCATAAATTCTTTTGGTTCAAAATTCAATTGAAGTGTTTTTTTTTTTTTTTAAGAAAAAGACCAAAGATATATATTCTAAAAATGTATAATATATGATGTTTATAGACATAATATAAATAAAAAAAATTTTATTTAAATTTGATAAATAAATTTATGAAATTTTGTCCATAAATAGATTTATAAGAAATTATATGCATATTGGAGTGAGTGTGGTTACTGCCAAATTCCAGAATAAATGGCGGTCTGTTTTTGAAAAGGGCAACATAGTCAACACAATCCCATGGATTTTATAGAAACAAATCCAAGAAAAATTAATTAGAGAAAAAGACCCACACATTTTAATAAATAATTACCATAATATTGAGTACTTTTCAAAATACCACAAAACGTCAATGCTAATTAAACTTAATTACACTTTTTACAAAACCTCATATTTCCCTTGACTGCTCTATTTCTGATAAATCTGCCCCCATATTAACCATATATGTGCAGGATTTTAGTCTTTCTTTTCACACTTTATTTCCTTTTTTAAAAAATTTGAATCCCACTTCTTACCCTTTTGTCTTCTCGATTGAGTTTAATTCTTTTCTTTTTTTTTTTTTTTGTTGCACTGGAAAATTTCGATTTTGTCAGTACTGGAAACAACATTTGCTTCATAGAAATCATTTCGGACCCAAAAGCCTTCAAAATTAGAAATTGTTGTTCTTGAACAACTATCCAGAAGCTTTGAATCCATATTTGACTTTGATTTTGATTTCGGTGATGCTTTTCATCTTCATCCTAGAGTAAATTAGGTAATCAAGTTTGTTTATTATTGTGTTGTGATTGGATTTGGTTGTAGTAGCGGCTATGGTTGGATTTTATCTTCATCTTTTCATTTTTTTTGCTCTTATTTTTTATAATTATGATTGTTGTATATGATTACTATTTCTGTGATATTTTTAGTACTTCTGAATTTGGTGCATCAACATGTCTATCTTGTTGACAATGCTTGTGGTGGTAGTAATGGATACTATGCAAATGCTATATACACAATGGTTCTCTTGAATTGCCTGCTAGGTAGTCGTTGGCTATGGGGATAAGAGAAGTTATGGAAATCTGGTAAAGGGAGGCAATGAGTTGATGTCATTTCACTACGGGACAATAAAAGTGGGTCTGCAAAGCAAAAATAGCTAAAGAAGGTAGCATCCATTTGTTGTTAGCGGTGATGGCAAATGGAAGATGCAAGATGGGGCACAAAGCTCTAATTTATATGGTGACGACCTTGAAATTGAACGGATTATTATGGAATCATGTGTTATATTTTTCATTCATAGTTTTTGGTTTAGATCTAAATATACTGTCCTTTTGGTCTTTTTTTATAAATAGACAAATATATAACCTACATATACCTTACATATACTTTACATATAATTTTATTTTGTTTATCATTTTGCAATTTGTTTGATTGATGAATTTCACATATACTCTTGTGTTATTTATACTTAAAAGCATAGCTGTCCAATATAATAAACCTTACATATAACTTACATATAATATTTGCTAAGTTGTGTTTTATGCAAACATCATAATATTTTTTTATTTTTAATCCCATCAATAATTAAATAATAAAAATAAAGTAAACATGTAACAAACATATAATACAACTAAATACAAATGGAAATTTAATTTATGAATATAATAAAATTGATAATTTAGAAGATTAGATATAACCTACATATACCTTACATATAATTTGCGCAAGGCATTTTATTTAATCTCATGATAAGCTTTATTATTTATAATTTACATCAATTTACTATTTTGATAATATAACTACCCATCATATACTATTTTATGCTACACATACCTACTTATACATAATATTTAAAATATATAAACAAATTCAAATATATAATAGTTTAAAGAATTAAATATATAATGTTTAAAAATTCAATATATATATATATATATATATATATACCATTGCACACGCTTAAATTCATGGCCATTTCACCCCCGAAAATTATGGTATATTGTTTAGCGGGTCATTAAAGCACCTATTAGTAGTTTTGTTAGATTTCGAATTTTATTTATTTTATTTCGTTAGTTGTGATAATATGATATTTTGCATTATATTGATTCTTGTGTCAATTTCCCAATTAATTATCCAATTACCAAAATTTATATTTCATTAAATTCACCTAACACACTGTTCCAATAACCTTTTCTTTCCTTTTTTTTTTTTTTTAAGACTGTTCCAATAACCTAAATACATCATTCTCTTTTAGTATAGTTTTGATAGAAAGATTTTAAAATTTATGGATTTCATAAAATTTATTAATTTTAAATTAATGGAATGTGAAATCCATGAATTTTAATAATTGGATTATTTAGTTTGACTATAAAATCCATAGATTTATAATGTAATTTCCCTTGCATTCAAGTTTGGTTTAATAATTGTAATCCATGGATTTAATAACAAATTTTCAATTTTACCCTTCTACTAAACATTAGTAATTTATCCAATTCATAATAGAAAATATGAAAAATAAAAATGCTTTCTACTTTCTACGGAAAGTTAAAATTAAGCATATACATTCAATTTCACTGCATACTAAAAATTTTAAAAAATAAAATTTAGTTTTTTTAAGAGTTGAAAAATAAAAAAAATAAAATTATTATACGATATAATATTTAATTACATTGCTAAAAAAATTTATTAATAATTTAATACATTTTAACACTATAATAATAATAATAATAGTTGAAATTAAAAGAATATTTTTTTTATTTTTTATGATTAAGAATAATTTTGGAATTTTATTAGTTTATTAGGGACAATTTTAGAATAAAAAAATTTGTCAACAATCTTTTATTGATCAAAATTCATGAATTTTGGATTTTTCCACATAGGAAGTGGGAAATCAAATCCTCAAAAAATAAAGAATTTTGGTAGATGATGATTTTTCCAAAATTCATAGATTTTGATATTTTTTAAATAGTCAAATAATGAATTTATTATAAATTCACTGACAGTTCAAAATTTTTAATTTAAAATCTGTCAATTCAAATATAATTATGATTTTTTCTAAGTTATGAATAATAATAATTTGAATTAAAACTAACATAATTTAATTAAGGCTAAAAGTCTAAATTAGTCTATGAACTATGCTTTCTGAAGCGAGTTACTTTTTTAACTTTAACTCAATGTAAATAAGTTATTGAATTTTAAATTCGGTGTAATTAGACTTCTTACATATTAGGCATTTTTAACTATAATTGTGAGCTAACTCGGTCTGATGAAAGGTGACTCGCTCTATAAGGTATAGTTCAAGAGCTAATTTATACCGAGTTTAAAGTTCGAAAGCTTATTTATACGGAATTAAAATTAAAAGAATAATTCACTTCATATCGTGTAGTTTAATAGCTAATTTTCATATTTGGCTTTTAATTAAATTTGAACCTATTGAAATTTGTTATTGATTTAATTGATTAACCAACAATTTTGGATGCAATAATTGTATATGTTTTTCAATTTAATTTAATCGAACTTCTATTCGATTAACCGATCGATTTAATTGATGCTTATCCCAAATAAAAATTTATGATTAAAAATAAACTTGATTGCAATATATATCAAAAATATATTATCTCTAAAAAGGATAATAATTATGATTATCACTTTATTACAAGGACAGTCATGACTTAGTCATACAAGAAGCCACACAAAAATCATATGTTTCAAAGGTATTTGACAAAGTTGTTCAAATTAACCCCACCTTTTGATAAGAAAACATAATCACTTTCTATTTGACTATAATGAAGCATGTGATTTTTTTCTCTTTGAATTTTTCGTTAATCCTTATCAACTATCCCATCAACACTTAGGTAATTTTTTTTTTTTTGTAATTTAGATAATTAATAAGCCCTAATTAACATATCCCTCCATATATATATATATAGTTTGATTTAGGTTCTATTTACTGGTACGTTTAGTATAATGAACAACTCATATTATAAAAATACTTATTTAACAGTTAGGATTATAAATTAGTGAATGATTTAGATGGAATGTGTGTCCGACCAACCGTTTATATGCTAACATATAATTGATGAACCCTTTCATTTATATATGCATGAAGTATTTTATTTAATTTATATTTATGTAAAGAAACTTTGATTTCTTTTTATCCTATTTCATTTCAAAAATTTACTTTCTTTTATATATATATATATTTTTTTTTATTTCTATATAATTATAAAATTATTAGAAATATTCATGGCAGATAAAGTGTGAAAAGAAAATATGAAAAAATGTAAACTATATATGTAGAGGATTAAATAAATAAAGTTCTAGGAATTTTTTATATTTGGGTGATTTTAGGTTTAGATATATGAAATAATACCACACAATTACAACATATACAATTATAAGCATTATGATATGAATTTTTCAACCTTCGAAGTACATATTGTCTCCATACTCTTTTTGTGAAAAGACGTGACAGGTTGAAGAAAAACCCAGCTGGAAAATATTATAAAAATATAGGAAAAGGGTCACTTGATAAAAAGAATCCAGAAGCATGGAGATAATCATTCATGCATATCCATCAAAAAGAATTATATATATTTGAAAAAAATAATAAATTTATTATTAAAAGTTATTTTATATTTTTCC
>CATIWF010042622.1:0-12272 GCA_949630135.1 Balakata baccata
GATTTACTATTGAACATGATCAAGAGTTGTTCATATTTAGTAGTAATGATCAACCAGAAGATCATATCACTTATGAAGATGCAATGTCTAACATTGATACCCTTAAATGGCAAGAAACAATGCAAGTTGAGATAGATTCCATGTACCAGAATCAAGTTTGGGCACTTGTAGACCTACCTGAAGGAATAGTTCCAATAGGTTGTAAATGGGTTTATAAGCGCAAACTAGATTCTGAAGGGAATGTTGATACTTATATAAAGCTAGGCTTATAGTGAAAGGGTATCGCCAACAAGAAGGGATGACATTTTCTCTCATAGCCATGCTTAAAAGTATTAGAATACTCTTAGCTATTGTAGCACACTATGATTATGAGATATGGCAGATGGATGTCAAAACTGCATTTCTCAATGGATTTCTTGAAAAAAAAAATTTATGGAACAACCTAAAGGATTTAATTCTAAAGATAGTTCCAAAGTGTGCAAGCTTAAGAGATATATTTTTAGTCTTAAGCAAGCTTCAAGGAGTTGGAACAAGCATTTTGATAAAGTCATAAAGAGTTATGACTTTATTCAAAATCCTAATGAGGCTTGTGTATACAAGAAAGTTAGTGGGAGCAAGATTGCTTTCTTAGTCTTGTATGTTGATGATATTCTAATATAGGTAATGATGTTGGTTTTCTAACTGACATAAAGGTCTGGTTATCATCCACCTTCTCCATGAAAGACTTGGGAGAAGCAGCCTACATTCTTGGTATTAAGCTGTATAGAGATAGAGCTAAAAGAATGTTAGGGCTGTCCCAAGCCCTTTATTTGGAATAGATATTAAAAAGATTTAAGATGAAAAATTCTAAAAGAGGATTAACACCTATAAGGCATGGAGTGCATCTTTCTAAGGAGATGAGTCAAAAAACTCCTGAAGAAAGAGCATGAATGGCTGGCATACTGTATGCTTTAGCCATAGGCAGTGTAATGTATGCTATGTTATGTACTAGACTAGATATAGCCTTTGCTATTAGCTTGACTAGCAAGTATCAGTCTAATCCAGGTGAAGGTCACTGGACAACAGTCAAGGTAATCTTTAAGTACTTGAGAAGGACTAAAGATTTGTTTTTGGTTTATGGAGGAGACAATCTGAGTATGGTTGGATACACAGATTTTGATTTTCAATTAGATAAAGATGAATTGAAGTCCACATCAAGGCATATGTTCACCCTGAATGGTGCAGCTATAGTATGGAAAAGTTCTAAGCAAAAGACAGTTGCTGATTCTACTACAGAGGCTAAATATATAGCAGCCTCAGATGCCACCAAAGAAGGCGTGTGGTTGAAGGACTTCCTAATGGATTTAGATGTGGTTCCATTTATTTAAAGTCTCATTCCTTTGTATTGTGACAATAATGGGGCTATAGCACAATCTAAGGAACCAAGGTCTCACAAGAACTTCAAACATATGCTTCGGCGCTATCATTTAATTAGAGAGATAGTTGGGCGAGCTGATATCTCGGTGTAGAAAGTTCCATCAGCTGACAATGTAGCTAATCCATTCACAAAACCTATGACACAAACACAGTTAGACCACCATCTTCAGAAGATAGGTCTTAGATACTGTAGTGAATGACACTAGTGCAAGTGGAAGTTTGTTATCAATGGTGTGTATGCCCTACTCCATTCACTACCTTTTATATATTAAATATTATACCACAATGGATACATGTATATTTCACATTCATGATAAATAAATATTCAAGTTGTTGATTATATTATGAATGCTGTAGTTAAATATACTATAAAATATACGGTCATTTGATTATCTACAGAGAATTTATTATCAAGTTGTTGATAATAATGAGATAAATATGTCTAGTAAAGGATAATTTTAAAAATGTTTATAACCGGTATATGACAATAAATTGGGCATTTATTGAACCTCTAGGATATCACATGGTTTATTTTGAGTAGGAATCTCATTCTATATGATATAATGATATCTAAATAAACCAGTGGGTTTTTAAAGAGTTAAGGGTACCGAACAGTGACGCTTGAAAATAACTGCACAAATAGTGTTAGATGTCAACAGTTATTATCTTGGTCATAATATATGAGTCTTATTTGACTCGAAATCCTTTGAATTGAGGTGTCAAGACTCTCCTTTCATGGGTAGCTATGGATGTGCTCTTACCTTGTACTGGGCTATCCACGCTTAGTAATCTGACTTATAGTCACCACAGTTAATCATGTAGTGAGACATGAGATTACCAATAGTAGGATTCGTTACTCTGTAGCACCAGAGCAAGATCCTAATGGAGTTGATATTTTGGTTCAGATAAAATAAATTCCTGGCAAGGAGAAATATGACTTATTCAATGTAAGATTGAATTATTAATGAAATTAATAATGATAAGTCTTATTTTAATCAGAATGCAAATTATCACTCATTAGTATATTGACTAATAATATTTGACATGTTGTGACCCTAATCAATATCAGAATCATAACAAGAGAACTTAATATTATGATTTAGATGTCAAAATAATATATGTGATTTTATCGGTAATTAAAAGGAAAATTCCGGAAGGATACTTGATGTATCCGGGTATACAAGTAATTCAAAAATTGTATCCAATATAATATTAAAGAGTTAATATTATACTTCTATTCACATAAAATTATTAATTTTATAAGTCACACACAAATTAAAGTATTTGTCTAGTTCATATATAGATGTGGGGAGTAATTTAATTGAGAATTAAATTAGAAATGATCACTTATATTTTTGAGTTAAAATTAATGTTGATTAATTTTAACCACTTCTCTTATTTATAATTTTAATTAAAGTATTAATTAAAATTATTATAATTTTAATTAAAGTATTAATTAAAATTATTATAATTTAATTAAGTTGTTAATTAAATTAACCAAAGTGATATATTAAAGTAATTACCACATATTTATAGAAGAGAAGATTGATTCTATGATTAATGATGATAGCTATAAAATGAGCTGCATTTGTTGCACCATCATTACATTATAAATCAAAATTAAAAAAAAAATCAAATTTTTTCGTCTACCAGCCACCCTTATTTAATGAGGTTGAAAATTTGATTTATGGCCAATTTTGTTTGGCTTAATCATCTTCTTCTCTTCTTCTAATTTTGTTCCTTTCTCTTGTTCTTCGGCTTCTTCAAAATTTTTTTCTCGGAACAAAAAATTGTTTTTGTTTCAAAATTTTTCTCTCTCATATGGTATGAGCATTGAAAAAAAAATATTGAGAAAAAACTCATAAAGTGTTAGTAACTTATAAATTTTGCAAGAAGGAGAAATTTGTGGTTATACATCTGGGACTGGCAAAAATGTTTCATCAACGCAACTAAAGCTTTTGATATTTTTGCTTGGTTTGCACTTTGGTGAACTTAGTTCTATAAAATTTGTCTAAATCTTTTATTTTTCTATTTTGTTCTTTAAATCATGGGATGATCTTGGTAAAATGGATATTATCCATAAAGGTTACAAAATATATTTTGGTAAAAGTTATGGATAAATGCTCAAGGTTAACATGAAAAGTGTATTTTCATGTCATGCAATATTTGATTAAATGTTTCGGTATAATTAAAAATTTTTGAAATCTATAATTTTGACCGAAACTTAGAACTCCACTCAATCCAAATTTATTTTCCGCTGCCAATAATAACTGCATGTTGTAAAAGAAGAGTTTATGTGTGCGTGTTTGTATATTGTCGTTATAGATTATGAGGACATTAGCTGGGTTGAATAAGAAGAAATAAACAAGTCAATGCTAAGCTGATTCTAAAATTAAAATTGGCAAATCAATTTTAGGAACATCAAAGCACAACTAACTAGGCACTGCATCTAAGTGGGTGAACTTTAACATAATTTTCTTGCACTTTTTGCTAGCAACTTGCTTCCCATGATAAAAGAAGAGTTTATGTGTGTGTGTTTATATATTGCCGTTATAGATTATGAGGACATTAGCTGGGTTGAATAAAAAGAAATAAACAAGTCAATGCTAAGCTGATTCTCAAATTACAACTAGTAGATCAATTTTAGGAACATCAAAGCACAACTAAAGAGGCACTGCATCTAAGTGGGTGAACTTTAATGTAATTGTCTTGCTCTTTTTGCTAGCAACTTGCTTCCCATGATAGCTAGGCACCCTAAATGGTGAAAGGAGGGCTCACTGTGTCAATGTCAATACTCCGAGAATTTAAAAGGTTTTGATTCTAAAAATAAAAACTAGCCTAAAAGCAAATTTATGATAGAAGGCTTCTATACTATTTAATTTTCAACTGTAAAGTTAACTTAACAATTGACTATGATATAATATTTGTTGGTTGATTCATTGGCATTTTCATTTGTTATCTAAAATCTAGCAGAAGTTTTGTTTTTAGGTATATCCATAAGAATGCCCAAAGTGAGTTCAGTTCAAGTTCATTATTTGGTCCTGCAGTTTTTTTGCTGTCAACAAACAAACATGTTGCTACAAAATTTATGTTGGAGACATTTGTCTATATTGCTACAAAAGTTCAAGATCTTGATTTTTTTTTTTTCAAATGCAAGCTTTCTGTTAAGATTATATGTTAGCTTAGTTAGTTGGCTGAATTTTATTTGTGTTTGATAAATATTGAATTTACAAATAAAATTTAATAACAGTGAAATAGAATTTAGCAATTTCTTTTTTTTTAAAAAAAATGACCTTTTTGCTGATGGCTTACAAAAAACAGCATCAAAAAATTCACCTTTTGTTTTTGGCTTTTATAAAAACAGCACAAAGCGATTTCTTTATTTGTGGGTTTCCTATAACAGCCAGAAAAATAAAAAATAATAACTACAAAATACTATTTTCTATACTAGTGTTCTAATTCTTCTGCTCTTCTTCTTCAAAATCAAGAAGGGTTATCAATAGATAGAAATCACTATTGAGGACTTTCAAAAATCTATTGATGATTAGGAAATTTCAAAGGTCCAAAGGGATCAAATTTACAAGGTTTTCAAACTTTCTCATTCTAAATTTGATTTTACAATTAAAACAAAGGAAAGAGATATCCAAATCTCAAAACCTTTAAGACTATCCAACTTCTTTCATTAAAATCTTTCCAAAAACATAAAGAAAAAAATACAAATACATTCATATAGGTTTAATCCAAATAGGGATCAGACCTCCAAGATGGTAGTATCAAATTAAGAAGATGTAAGGGGTGGTGCACCTTTATGCATCTCAAGAGAAAATCCAATACGCTTTAACTCTTCCATAAATCCTGTCACCAAACGAAATGAAGTACATTAGTGAGAGCTATCCGATAATAGAAAAATCCAATCAGAACATCCACTTCTTAGGCAATTGAAAATCACACTTTTTGAACAAACTATTGATGCTTCTCCATATAAAATTCCAATTTCAAAAACATTATTAAAAAAAAAAAAAACAATTTCACTAATGTTCATCTTAGTAAACACTAGACTCCAAACTTAAATCCCTAATCTCCAAACCTTTTTCAGCTCTCCGAAACAAGTCATAGACAATTTTAAAATAATGGATTTGAATTCCTCCAAAGTCTTAGAAATTAACTTAGCAAGGTGTAGAACAATCTGCCTCTTCAAATCCAAATGTTTATGATACTGCTGAGAGAAGAGTGTCAGTATTCTTCTAGAACAAGTTTATTAAATAGAATTTGAACCTAATTGTAACACTCCATTGCCCTTCTGATAATAGCTGAGTAAGGATGATATCATAACTTTTTATATCATTGTATCAAATCAATTATATTCTCCACTTAATATTTATGTATTCATAATCTATTTCATATATATATATATATATATATATATATATATATATATATATATATAATGTCATGCGCCCACCCACTTGGGACCGTTTAGCGCTCACTTGGATCACGTTCAAGTAAACCAGCCAAGGGTTATTACGCTAATTCTACATATAAAATGGGACACGGGTTAGATTCGGGCCAACGACCAAATAATTGATAACATTTGCAAGCATGGTATGGTAACATAATCAAGATAATACGTCAATATAATAAGCGATAACATAAACATGGCATCACATCACAGATGCACAACCACAAAAAGAAAGGCATAGAAATGAGTAGAAATCGGACTAATATTTCATTATATGCGATTGAGTATTACAGAGATAGCCAAACCATTATATAACGTTCGTGTGTGTGTATATATATATATATATATATATATGAACTTATTTACACTATTTACAAATTTCATAGAAATTTAAGTCCTAAAAGTACTAAATCCCATTGCAATATGCGAAGTATGCTTCTAAAAAATATTTATAAATATAAAATTACAAAATCACACCAACCCATATGTGTGGTTGTATTTGCTGCACTGCTTGATGAGAGTTCCATTGATTCTGTGGCTCTATCTACAAATCTATTGCTCGACTTTCATCTATCTACAACCTGTGCGGGAGAAAAGAAACTCTCATGTTAAGCTTATGCTTAGTGGTACATACTTTGTGATAATAATTAATAAAATCAACAATAATAAAGATAACAACAATAGTAATAATTTTAGTATCAACTAATATATTATTACTCCATATTTTACTTACCTATTTTTTTTATTAATAAAACAATAATAAATCATATTATTCTTTCATTTATTTTCATCACTTAGTTGCCCAAAATTATATTGCCAAGACCAGAATCTAGGGATATGCATTGGGGTCGTGACCTTACTGTCGTTGTGACTTTACAGTCATGTAAATAAATATCTAAATAATCAGACATCATATGCTTCATTTCGGAATAATCGGTTGTAAAGTCTTATCGTCCTTGATTGGTATGCCCACATATCTATTCTATTTTAGTCAAAGCACTAATCATGAGCTATATTTACTTATTATATAATTTCATTCTTATTTCAATTTTGTTTAACAATTTTACCATATGTCTGTAATCCATTTTTCTAGATAGCCATTCCTACTGATGTTTCAACTCTCTAATATATATTAAATATTTATTCTGCACAAAACAAACATTTAATAAAACTAAATCATAAATTATACAACTATAATACAATTTAAAATGATCATCAATTATAAACATAATATCATTCAGTTTCAAGATAAAATATTAACTATTGCTAATAAAGTATGCACATACCTCTGTTTAACTTCACTCCCCCTGATCCTTGCCCTTTTCGAGATTAGACTTCTTCAACACCAATTCGTCCAATTAATCTATGTTATCCAAAATTTTGATGCCTCCCCATTTGAGATTTCCTCTTATTTTTTTCTTTGATTTACCTTTTTGTTATTACGATGTTGAAGGCTTTATGGTAGAAATGGAATATGGATAGAAGGGAGTCGCACTACAAAAATATGACAGTTTAGTGACGAACTAATATGTTGCTAAAGTTACCAAATTCGTTACTAATACAATTTAGCGACAAATTAACAACAAACATCATCATTCGCTAAAATGCTCCTCGCAGAAACAATAGCAATGGAACTCAATCTGCCGCAAAAGTTAGTAATGAATTAGTGACAAATCAGTTACTTGGCAAATATAACCATCCAAGTCTCTCACTTAATTTAGTGACAAATTGGATCCATTGCTAATTTGGTTCTAGTTTGGGTTTCAACTAATATAAATGCGACAGAATTGGCCCTCACTAATGACAAATTAATTGTTTTTTTTTTAATTTTATTGTATATTTTATATTTTAAATAAAAAATAATTTACTTTTAAAAATTGAAATTGAAATCTAATATAATAAATATAAATTGAAATCGAACTCCATAATGCATATAAAGTATTATTCAAGTATATTTTAGTATAGAGAACTGAACATATAAAGGAAAAAAAAAGAAAAAACTACTAATTGCAGTCTTGATGCTGCTGCTATTGTACTGTATCATAAGAAGATGTGCCTTGACTCAGAAACTTAGTAATAACCTCTTTGATGAGCTGTTGGACCTCTGCGTGGGGACCAGAGTTAGTCTCCTCTTGCTCCTAGCGGTGGACCACCCTCTCTTCCTCTAACATCGATCATATCTAATGCTGCAAGGTCTCTATAACTCATGTCTCGAGAAGATTAGGAATATTAGAAGCTTGGGACCTGGCTGTGGAGCTATAGGACAAGGCATGGCTGAAGAAAGTTGATGCCTTAGCACCCATGCCATATATTCTGCGCTTCAGAATTCAAAATCCAAAATCAACTTCAATAATCAAATTGAAGCAACATTTTTATATTCATCCCTGCAAAAAATCTATGAAATCGTTATCAAATACCATCTATGAATTAGCTAAACTTGAGATTAAGGCACACCAAATAACTACTCTTTTACATCCTACCCAACCTGCCAAATGGAATCTGACATTGCAAATACAAGCAGGCACATTATACACCCTAAGAGAGAAAGGTCCTCTTCAAGTAGACTGGCAAATCATCACAAATATAAGCAGGCATAAAATTCATATAACTACTTCATAAAATCAGAGTTGTTCTTAAATAGAATAAATTAGGCACTACTTTGAAATGCAGGGTTGGAACTTGGAATTTTGTACATAAAAGGATTATGTAAATCCATATAACTCATTCAATATGCATTAAATATTCTTCTCAAATATTCTTGAGTGGCAACTATGAAGAATTTACTGCATTCATTCAAAATCATTGGATAAGCTGAGAACATGGGATGCATATTTTCTAAATCTATGTCAACTAGAGGAACGTTAGCCAATCATCATCTTTTTCTAAGTGACTATTTGATATTCATTATTTAATTGGTCAGTGAAGATTTCTCCTTTAGGAATACTAAGTATAGTCTTCCTTTTTATAAACTCTCTAATTAATTATTATTCAAAACTTTTTCATAGTGATGATATACCTATAAATTAAATCCAAGTAAAGCAACTTGTCATCAATCACTAATTAGAAAAAAACAACAAAACAACTTGTAGAATAGGAATTAGCACTCTAATTAAAATTATATTAGCATCATCAATTGTGTTTTGGTGTATTTAAATTCAATAGATTCCTATTTTGGGAAAATCCGCACCATATTCAATAATACCAAATCTATAGATTATATTGATCATTGGACACCCATTAAATAATTGTTTGAAATGACTATATTCATGGTGTGTTCAATCTTTGGTGGCAACTTGGCATTCTTAACATATTAAAGGATGTATTGGGAATGCTAAGAATATTATCCAACATTTACTTTCTGATTAGTGGATTATGAGAGAAAAAATGAGAGTAAAAAAAAAAGAATCATTTTTGAAAAAATATTTTTCTTTATCTACCAATCAAAAAGTGAATATTGAAAAGTGTTATAAAAATAAAGAGTAGATTTAGCATTCCTCAAGCATGTAATGTATTACTTCAAGCGGATTTTTTTTTAAAATCCTTTTTCTATGGGCAGCAATGTTTCTGTATTTGGTAGCCATTCTTGAAAAGGGTAACCAACAAAAGCACGTGGTCAAAGATCCAAACCCATCCTCCCCACTCACCAGATACAAATCATATAGGTCATATGACATCATGAGACTATCAACTTACTTCTCACCATTAAATGGAGTTTTATTTTCTTGGACAAAAAATTCATTTCACAATTATTCATGCATTTATAATATTAAGTAAAATTTATGCATACAAAAAACACTTCATTTGCCTTTTTCTAAAATGGCTAGCCTACTGTGTCCATGGTTAATTAGATCTTTCAGGCATATTATCAAACTATTTCAGGATAATAATACAGTAGCCCACTGTATCTGTATCAATGACAAACAAGTGCTTCCTTGCACCATAAACAATATACGCAAATCAATACAAGAAAAAAACACACATAACTAGAGATGGGTTCATATAGAGAAAAAACACATATCTAGATATGGGTTCATATGAAGTGTAAAAGATTGAACACATCATTACAGGAAATCCAAATCGATGGAAAAGGGCAGAAAAGAGGGAAAAAAAATCAGAGCTCCTAAAACTCATCATATATATTTGGTGTAAACTGGGTTTTAAAAAGTCACACTCACCGATCAAGACGTGAAGGAAGAGGTCAAGTTGTTGGAATTGCTCGTGGAGATTTGACGAAGTGTACGAAGACCAGGCGAGGTGAGTACAGATCTGGAAATAAAAGGATTGGTAATGGAGATTGAATAGTCTCCCATGAAACTATGACATAAACATCTCAAATTTTCAAAACATATAGAGAGAAAAATGATTAAATTTATGAGAGGGAAATTTAGAAATAAAATTTGTGAAAAATATAAAGGCTTGAAGAGGAATGTGGACTGAAGAGGAAGAGGATTGAATTTCTCTGTTTATGTGAGAAAGAGAGTAGAGAGGAGGTGGGAAGCTGGCTATGTCTCAAATGAGCCTTAGACTTTGCTTGGATGAATGCTAAATAAGGTTAATTAATGGAAGAGCATAGAAGGATAGCAATAGGAATGGAAAGCAAAGGAAATGAAAGGAAGAGTATATGACTATCTTTCCATTATTTGAGAGAGTAACATTTTCCCTTCCCTGCACTCCAATTTAGGGTATAGCAAATATAAGGTAAATGGAGGAGAGGGAAGGGTACGAGCTACCGTTCCTTAACTTTCTTTACCTCTTAAATTTTAATTTGTCTTCATTTCCAAACATAGATAGGTAGTTACCTTTCACTACCCTTCCATTACTTATCCCTCCCTCCCCTCCATCCAAATAGAATCTTAGGTATCAGAGAATTAGGAGAGAAGAGGGGGAGGGTAGAACGCTACTGTTTCTTTTTTTAAAAGACTAGCGACGGATTAGTGATAGACTATATCCATCGTTACATGCATTTAATTCAAATGCTGTGTTTCAGTAGCAACGACCAAGTCCGACACTAAACGACAATAGATATCATAAAACTTTCATTACTATTAGCAACAGACTAATTATTTGTCACTAATTCCTCATAGTGCCATCGCTGAGCTTTGTGCCATATATAGCAACAGATTCATCTAGCAAAGCAATTTGTTGCTATAGTCCATTGCTAATCACTCGCTAATTTGCGGTCGATATTTCATTATTTTCTTATAGTGTAGGTTTCAAAAATGAAAAATTTGGAGGGGTTCGTGAAGACCAATTTTCAGGTAGAGAAAATAGAAAAGAAGTAGAAGGAAAAGATTTTTGGTGGAAATTAGTAAAAAAATGTGGAAAGAAAAAGGTTTAAAAATAATCCTAATGGGCTTAAAGTTAAGAAATGAAGTTTTAATATGAATATTGGCCAATTCTCTTCTTTTCCTTTTTTTAATTATTATTTACATTTTATTTTTTTTTCTTTTCTTTTTTTGTCACTATTATTATTATATTTTTTTATTTTTTTAATTATTTTATTTATTATAACTCCCCTAGTCTGTCTCCTCCCTCAATCTCCAGTTGACATTGATTTCTATATATGAATTTGCTCCTTACTAGTGTTACCCCTACTCTACGTAATCTTGGAAAAATCCCTCCTCCGATGGTTAGTGGCTCCACATCTCATATATGCCCTTGTCAGCCACTAACATTATCTTTGATGAGACTTACCACAATACTGACATATAGGAAGTGGAGTCAATCTTATGGTAGCAAATGTAGGTATAGGTGCACTAGTAGTAGATAATGCCGATCTCAGTGGCTGGTCCCGCTTGATAGTAGAAGCTTGACTTACTATATCCAATCGATTCCTATCCTCAACTGACCTAGCCCTTTTACTACCTAATGAACCCACACTAGATTGAGGCATAGGCCTCCTAGTCCATGTATGAGAAACTGTCAGGTTCTGGTCTACTAAAGCTTGCTCGACCTTTTGAGCCATTTTTAACAATTTTGGAAACTCTTCTATCAGAGAACCAACAACTCTATCTCTAATGGGGCCACTAAGTCCTTCAAATTGTTTGCACTTATCTATCTCATCTTTTATGAGGCCCCCTGCATATTTACAAAGGCAAGCAAATGTTTTTTCATATTCAGTCACGGTCATATCTCCCTACTTCGGCTCAAGAAACTCTTCCTTCTTCTTATTTATATATATTCTAGGCACATATTGTGTAACATCTTATACCTATGGATATCACTTATACTTATATCATGTTGTCGTATATTGCATATAATGGAACATAGTCCTATTTATAATGAGGGATAATTTTTTTTTTTGAATCATATAACATTATCACTTTGCAGCATTTGACAGCTCAGCTAAGCATCACATCCTGATTATAAACCTAATATATCACATATGTTAACAATT
>CATIWF010042629.1:0-22444 GCA_949630135.1 Balakata baccata
GCTGAAGAATGGGGAATTGCAACCAATGGGATTTCAGATAGTTAATATTGTTGAAGAAGGTGTAAAAGAAATTGGGTTTTGGACAAGAAGAAATGGACTGTCAAAAACAAGAAAGAATATGAATAATTCAAATCCAAATTCTAATGAAGGTCTAAATTTTGGTGCAATTAAATGGCCTGGGAAGTCTAATGCAATACCCAAGTCACGGAAGATGTCGACTTCTAGTGGGAAAAAATTGAGAATTGGAGTTCCCATTAGATCAGGTTTCCCAGAGCTGGTGGAGATGGAAGTTGATCCACAAACCAATGAAACAACTCTTACTGGCTTTTGCATTGATGTCTTTCAGACAGCTGCTGATATGCTGCCTTATTCTCTGGCATATGACCTAATTCCTGTCAACTTTAATGATGAACAACTAAGTAACTATGACGATGTTATACAACAAGTCTATCACCAGGTATGAGAAATTCTTGCATAGATCGAATTTATATAAACTAAATCAATGAGAGTGCCAATACTAAAATAAATAACATGAATCACAAGAATTAGAGCTACATTAATATGCCTAATCAATAAGTTTTAGCATAAGGATATTGGTCTCGAATTTGGAATTTCAATTGCACTCCTTGTAAAAAAAAAAAAAAAAAAAAAGGCTAATGTGCCTAAGTGATTTTTTTTAAACTGAAGTACATGAATAAACATATATATTTTGTGTGCATTTCAAATGCATGATTTTATAAACAGGTGAATTCTAATATATATTTTTCTTCTTCCTATGTTTTCCCCTGTGTGAGAATAAAACAGAAATATGATGCGGCAGTGGGTGACATTACAATCACAGCAAATAGAATGTGGTATGTGGATTTCACTATTCCTTTCACAGAGCTTGGTACAGGCATTATAGTGCCTGAAATGGCTGGAAAGACTAAGAGCATGTGGATCTTCTTGAAGCCTTTTACACTAGATCTTTGGCTAGTTGGAGCTGCTTTCTTCATTTTGACAGGCTTTGTGGTCTGGCTTATCGATCATGGCCTTCACAAAGATGTAAGAAGTAAGCCACTTCAACAACTAGGGTTCTTCTTCTACCACTCCTCCTCCACCCTTGTTTTTGCGCAATGTAAGTGGTTTGTCGCTTAAAGTTCAGTTGATCAATTACATAATTTGATTTCTTAATGTTATCAAATTTGAACTAATTTAGTTTTTTTTTTTGGAACACTTAGCTTCTATGACATACCACTTATAAACTCCCACTAATATGGGTGGACGGTGGTAGGAGACCTGAACTTGAGACCTTTCACAATTTCCACAATTAAGAATACCAACTAACCACATCTTTACCAAACACTTACCTTCTAATCAGTGACAGTTGCATAAATTTTTAATTAAGAAAACTAAATTAGTTCTAAATTGATAGTTGGAGTCAGATGAAGGGCTAAAATTATAAGTAAATTTAGTTTTAAGCACTAAAATATATCTTTTTATAAAACACTATTAATGAATAATTGAAGTACTAATTAACAAGGCTCAGAGGGTAGAAATTTCAGATAACAAGTTATTAATAGTAATATAACTGATGCAGGGGAAAAATTGAAGAGCGGCTTGTCCAAGTTTGTGGTGGTAGTATGGCTGTTTGTGGCATTTATATTGACATCAAGTTACACAGCTAGCTTGAGCTCATTATTAACACTCGATCAAATTCAAAAGTTACCACGAGAAGGTTCAGTTGCCTTTCCCGGCAGTTTTCCTGCGAAAAATGCATTTAACAAGTCTGATTTTGGAGCAGCAACATTAAAACCTCTTGCAACTGTTGCAGAATATTACAATGCTCTTAAAGAGAGAAGCAAAAATAACAGTATTTCTGGACTCATTGATGAAATCACTTACGTAAAACTTTTTGTCGCTAAATATCACCATCGCTACATCATGATCCCTTCCTCGTTTCAATCCACCAATGGTTTTGGCTTTGTAAGTCAACTTCCCATTAACCTACTAATTAACATTTTATCTTTACATGTTATATAAGTCATTTTATCTTAAACATTTTGGTAGGCCTTTCCTAAAGGAACACAGCTAGCTGCAGACTTTTCGGCAGCTATAGCAAAGCTGAGAGAGGATGGAAAACTTGACTTAATGGAGCGAAAATGGTTTCATAATCATGAAGCTTTCAAGAGCCAAGACTCTCAGTCAGAGGCTAATGTTCTCAATTTTCATAGCTTTCGAGGCCTTTTCCTACTATCAGGTTTCTCTTCAATAATTGCTTTGTCTATATTCTTCGTGTTCACAGTGAAGAGATCAATGGCTGAAGAGAGATCAAGAGTTGATACCCAAACTAGTTAACTACCTATGTATAACAATAGCTTCTCTGGCCATTTGTCTGAAGAAAACTTGTTGAAAGAGAATGGATTGCTGACGATACGCCCATGGAAACTAGATTGAGAGGAAGAATACAGATGCTTATTCACTTTCATAAAATCTTAAGGTTACCTGCTTTTTTTTTTTTTTTTTGGCATTTGAGATTCGACAGCTTTGTACCCTGTAGCGTTTATTGTAAAAAATAGCTTGAAACTACTGATAGCTTTAAGACGATAACGATTACTATGAGTTATGACTATGGACAAAATACGGACTTTTTTTTTGGTATAAGGAATCGGATGGAAGATTCTAACTGAAAACCTGCGTGGTCAGATCTCTAGACTAATACATACAGCTAAAACTCATTAGTAATAAAAGTACGGACTTTGCCGCAATGTATAGAGACCTATAACCAGAAGTTTCTATAAATGTGAAAAAAAAAAAAAACAGATTAATTATTAAACCATTGATTTCGTCCAAGACACGCACTATTTATGGTTTGTTATAGTATTTTTGAATTTTCAACTGAAATTGAATCCAAAGATATTATTTAAACGACATTGTCCTTGGAAAGGTTAACAAATCCATGGAAAACCCAGGAGTCATGCATCAATATGGAACTATTTCTGATCAATTTCACCAAAATATAGTAAAAATGGCAGTCTTCGAGGAAACAACGGAAGTGAAACAGAGATGGAAAGGCAAGACACAAAACTGTGGCAATCCTGATGGGAAAATCATCATTAAAGTAACAGAAGCACGTAACGATTTATCTAGCTAGCAGTTTAACCAATGCTTGCAAAGCAGTATCTATCAGGCAAAATACCTTTAGAACACACTCTAAGAAGGCTTGAAACATACCTCTGAATGAAGCAACAATACTTTGCAGTGAAAAAAAAAAATCGATATCTAAAACGATAAGGAAAGTTTAAGCTATCAGAAAATAAAGAATCTAAGTATTTGACAATAGAAAATATACTTTTCAGAAAGATCAATAACCAACCTGCTCATATACTCACTTCAATGGTTAAATTTCAACTTTGAATATCTGTATACTAATTATAAAGATGAGGCACTAGCACATGCAAATTCATTAGCACATAGGAAGAAAGTGTCAACTTGCCTATGAATATGGAGACCTGTGATATAACTTGGAATAACAAAAAATTTCTTGGTTCCTCCATAAATTAGTATCGGTATGAGGCAAACCAAACTATGCAGGTTGGAAAGAAATTGGGTTTCTCTTTTGATGTTGAAGATGATGTCGTAGCTTGTGTTCTTGTATATTTTATTGAGCAGGATTGTTGGAAAGAAGTGTTTTGGATCTGTCAACCCAAGGATACGGACGTATACAAGGACATAACTTGTGTTGTGATGCTGGTGTTGTACTGCTAGAGAGTTACTGCTCTTCAGTGTGATGCTGTTGTGCTCCTCAGTGTAATCGGTCAAAGATCAGTTTGTTGGGTTGACGATTTTATGTTATTTAGTTTCCTATTAAGTGGGATAAGATTTTGATTTATTGTGATCATAGCATGATTTACTCTCATGATCTTAGTAATTTAATTTTAATTCTCTATAATTTTAGAACTTTAATCTTAATAATTTGGTCTTTAGTTTTTCTATCTAAACTGTTGTAAATTTCTTTTTTAATTAATGATTTAAGTTTTCATTCCTTCCTTTTATTCTTCCTTTATTTTATTTTTTTAAAAAAAATAACAACAATTGGTATCAGAGTCATCTTCTTAAGAGATCTGTCTATCTATAGAGTCTGAAGTGTGTCTAAAGACTTATTTGGAGGCCCTACACCTTTAAAAAGCTGATGAAGATGATTATGAAAATTCTGCACTTCTAGCTAATCCCAACACAGGTTCAAGAACTTTAAGAAGCTAATGAAAATGAATGTCTATCCATTGAGTCTGAATTTCAGATATGGGCAGTGTACCTGGAGACATTATGAAATTATTGCACTTCTAGCTAACCTTACAATGGTTCAATTGAAAGCTGACAAAGAGAAAAGGACAAGGAAATCAAAAGTTAAGTTTCGTGTGTCAAGCTCCCAAACAGGGAGAAGTGTAAGAAAGAAGAGTTTTCGTGTTTCTAGCTCCCAAACAAGGAAGAGTGTTCGAAAGAAGTATCTTCGTGTTTCCAGCTCCCAAAACAAAAATGAGTGTTTGAAAGAAGTGTTTTGGATCTGTCAACTCAAGGGACACAGGCATGCACAAGGACATGACTCGTGTTGTGCTGCTAGAGAGCTAGTGCTCCTCAGTGTGATGTTGCTATACTCCTTAGTGTAATCGATCAAATCAATTTGTTGGGTTGAAAATTTTTTGTTATTTAGTTTATTGAGTGGGATTAGATTCTGATTTATTATAATCATGATATGATTTGCTCCCATGATCTTAGTAATTTGATTTTGATTTTCTATAATTTTAGGACCTTAATTTTAGTGATTTGGTCTTTAATTTTTCTATATAAATTGATGTAAATTTGTTGAGGATTTGAGTTTATTTATTCATTCCTTTTGTTCTTACTCCCCTCTTTTTATTTTTATTTTTTAAAAATAACAAGGATGTTCTACATTGAAAAACGACTTAGTAGTCTTTTTTTACATCTTGAGCTCTTTTGCTAGCTTGTGGCTCAACTTTGCTTTCTGTGTAGAGCCTTTGATCTTGTTTCTTCGTGTTTTGCTTTTTGTATTGCAACTTGTTTTGTTCTTCATGTTTTTTCTTACTTTTGGCTTGAAGTAAGGGCTCTTGTTTTGCTTGGCTTTGGTTGCTTAGTTCGAGGAATGAGTTTTTTCACCACTTTAGTCATTGATTAAAGTGGTTTTCCCCCTCATTTTCAAAAAAATTTAATAAGCTTATAAAAAAAAAAAAAAAAAGCTTGGACCTTCGTAATGACAAACTGAAATTATGAAGAATTTGAGAGAATTGAAGATTCGTTCATTAATCCAGAGAATGAATTGTTACAGATCCAAGAGCCAAGAGCTCAATTTATACTACAAGTTGGAAATAACTGCCAATAACAAACTCCTACAAATCAGAATTTAACTAGACTACAATACAATCAATCTTATCATAACTTAAATACACTCTAGCTTGATTGAGTGTACACTGCCACTTGTACTCCTTGAATGGAAAGCTTTATATTGCTTATCGGTGTAGCTGCCACTACCTTGGTCCAGCTGAACATCGTTCGAATTGCTTGCCACTGAGTTGCACAGTGAAGAACCTGTGTTGAACATAACAGCTCACTATAAGAAACTGTTGAAATAGCGACAGACAGCATCCCTTGCTAACAGTGACGGTTTGGCGACGGATGAAATGTATAAAATTACCATTTTTGTTAGAGAGCAAATAGCGACATACCTGCAATGGAATTTAGCAAGAGGCATTTTTCGTCGCTATATGTTGCGTCATTATTTGGCCTGAACTTTGGCGACGGAAATATATTCGTCGCTATACGAATCCCAATTTTTTAGCTGGAATATTGAAAGTATTTGGCGACTAATTTAGCGATGGATTTAAATCCATCGCTAATATTTAAAGTGTATATCGACGAATATATCCGTCACTAATTCATTGGTAATCTTTGAACCTTGCACTATTTAAAATATTGTACCGTCATTATTGATCTTAAAAATATAGAGGGAGCCTCTTTCTGCCAAAATTTTTTATTTTCCTTAAAAAAAAAAGAAAAACCTAATGACTATCTCTCAAAAAACACGATTCTCAGAAACTTAACATTCCTCCGCAGCCGCTGCATCAATCCTCTACCATTTTCCCTTCTCCACGAAGTTACTAATAAACTTCGTCTCCTCCAGTTTATCTTTCATCTACGGGACAACAACAGCTTCACCATCAAAGGAATCTCTGAGTAGAAAAGTAGTAGTAAACCCTATCTTTGTTCTTACTCGCAAATCCCATGGGCATCCAGCCGCTACCACTGACAGTAAAATTTCCACTCTGTTGCTGCGAATTTTGTATATAAGTTTCAGGTGCCTCTCAATTTCTCTATTTTGATCTAAATTCTTTGAACTTGATTAATTAGTTACAGTCATTTGATTCTCCACTCGCAATTCTTTTTTCCTCTCTTTCCTGTTGATTTAATTTTTTGTTGTTTAGATTCTATTGTTGGCTTTAATTTTTCATTAATGGTCGATTGGCTGTCTATTTTGTTTTGTAGGGAGTTGTTTCTGGCCTAATGGTCAGTTTGTTGTTTCCCTTTACCTTGCAATTATACACATGTCATTTATGTATTTCTACTTATGGTTTTTGGCTTCAATCCCAGTCCATGTTTTAATTGAGTCATTGTTTTGTTAATTCAAGCTGAGATTTGGCTTTCATTGATTCACTGAGAGGTAGATAGTTCTGAAACTTTATTTTGTTGTTTTTTGATGGGTTAAACAACCACGAGACCAAGCATATTTGTTATTGGAAATTCTGTGGGTGGAGGCAGAGTTAGTATAGAAATAATATATATAAATAAATTCTTTACACCAAGCTATTGTTAGATTCCAATGAGTTTGAAATTGAGTCTTGTTCTGGTATCAGCTTCATTGCTCTTGGTTTATAGCTAATTGTGTTAGTTTTGGCTAGATTTTCATCTGCCCAAAGTAATGAATATGATTCCTAAAATCTTAATGTTTAGGAATTGTAGTTTCATTAGAGTGTATTTGTTGGTTTTGTATGCATTTATTAGAGTGCATTTGTTGGTTTTGTATGCAGTCAAAATTGGTTGACCTATCAACAATGGATCAATTAATCCTTTGGTTTTGTATTTTTTAGGAATATTAGTTTCATTAGTTCCTATCAGTAATCGATGAAGCAATCTTGTGCATTGTAAGTGCTAGCTTTATAAATATATAAGATTGGTTGTTTCTAATACTCAGTACATTTCTGGACTGATTTTGTTCATGTTAGCAAAGTATATGTAGGTATTGTTTCTGGTTTGGTAATTTCCTACTAATGGTGTGGAAGTTCTTTTACATTAGCCTCTTTTGGTATAACTAATATCTACAACAAAATTGCTTTCTTTTTAGGATAGGACAGTTTTACGAATTGTCTATGCTATGGTGTAGTAATTCAGATTGTCTTCTAGCCTTGTTTGTCGATGTTGCATCTCAAGTTGAAAAATCTGATCATCCCTTGCCTTAACTGTAGTATTTGTGTAAAAAGAAGGTATGATTGGCCCTTTACATCTTTTTCATATAAGTTGCATCACTTAGGAGTTCTGGGTAACATGTTTTCATATAATATAGTTTTGACTGCCAAAGTTTTAATGCAATATTACTTTATATAGGCAAATCTATAACTAGTATCAATCAATAGCTTAGGGCTTTAGACAATAAACTTGCAAGACTAAACAATAAACTACTTTATATCATAAGCTTTTTTCATTGAATACAAATTTGAGTTTGAATTATTTGAGTTTGCGTGGAGATTACTAATTTGATTATTGCTTTGGATTATAGTTCAAAATAGTTATTAAGGTAAGTATTATTTGGATTCATTTCTTTCTCATACCCACCCATCTTCAATACCCCCACACCCTATGAAAAAGACCACTTCTCCATAAATGAGATTTCCTTCCAGTATAGTTAGCTACTTTAGCTCATTAGTTCTCTCTGATTCCTCAGTCTGGTAAAGATACTTGAGATTCTTTGTTTGATTTGTTTGCATTAGTTTTCAATATCTGCTATTAATCTGATCTTATCAAATATTTTTTTTCTCTGTGTTTATAGTGTCTGCATCCACAATTATGTCTTACACAGGTGATTAATTTTCCTTATACACATTGTAAGGTTAACTGTTTGACCATAGTATTTGGCATTACTAAATACAACATCCTTTTTCTTCCAAAGGCACCTTTAACTCAGGATTATTGCGCCTCCGCTGTAGCAGTTTGATTTGTTAACCACAATGGTCCAAACCTTTGAGTTGATTATCAATTTTAGCCAATTTTAATTTTATCATGTTGTAGCTCAACATTTGACATTAATGTCAATTTGGGCAATATGAGTAAAGTTGACAGAAAATATGTTCTTTTTAATCACTCAATCATGTAAAATATTAATTTTTAGTTGCTTTTGTCAACTGCCAAAAAATAGCTTAATATTTTACCAGAACAAATAATAACAAGTATTTCTTGTTATATCACTCTGCTGAAAAAAAGTTAAAAGTACAATTTGATAAAAGTGAACTAATTTTCTAAAATAGATAACCAGAGTAAAAACTGCATTATTTTGGTCAGCTAGTCTTGGGCTTTTGATCACTAAAAATGTATGTAAATGATGATCAATATTCTTTCTCTGGGTGGTAAAATTCCCTCTTGGACACTGGATCTTGTCATTTTTAGATACCATCCAAATAGGGATCGTAGGAGGGTGAGAATTTGCCAATCTCCACATTATGACATGGAATCTTAAGTTTTTCTCGGACTTAGTACCCTGAGATATGAGGTGTGTGCATTTATAAATATGATTATTTGTTTTGTAATTTAACTCATGTTGTGTAGTTTGTAATATATATATATATATATAGAAAAGGAATGGCGATGGGCATTACTGCCCTATTGGCAGTCCCAGAAAAATATATAAGTTATATTTGTTCTGCTAAGTGCCTAATATTAAGAAATGTGTTTTCAACTAGTAATTTAGAACAAACTCTCTGCTCACACTGCAAAGGAAGAGAAGCAGAGCTGTACTGTAAAACAGTTTCTCAAGGTGGGCATATTTTCATTCCTTGTCTTGCATAATAATTTGGTTAAATTGGAATGACGATGTAGTTAATGTAATTTATTCATCTATTGCAGTATCTGAGCTAGAGTTGCTTTTTGGGAGGCTGAGGACAAAATGCCAAGGCTTTCTTCGTCAGGATGTTCTATGCACAAGGTTTGTTTTCTTCTTTCTTTAAAGCCATTAAACATGCTACTCTGATTTTCAGGAAGGATTTCCCATTTGCTCATTAACCGGCTCTTATTTCAGTTAAATAATTAAGGAAAAAAATAAAAGGAATCTAGATTTTGTTGTTCCTTTAAATCTCTTATTTTGTCATATTTTTGTTTGTTTATTTTATCGCTTCAAATTGTAAGTAGTAAATTCATTCAGTCTGTAGTCAGGATTGCCCAATATTTTATAGAAAGAAGGCACAGAAAGACATGGTTGAAGCTAAGGGGCAGTTAGACAAATGGAACTTCTAATACTGTAACAAGGTTAGTACCATATTCGACTCCCACTCTGTTACTCAACTGGGCATTTGAATATTTGATGGTGATGTTTCTCAACTAATCAGGATAAAAATGCAAAAATCGTTTGTCGTTTAGGTGTTCAATAGTTCAGATACCTAACGAATTGGCAGATCTTTTCTATTCATGAGAAAATGTACACGATTATTGTGCTAGCTTCTTATTTGAATATGACATATTATCTTGTTGGACTTTACCATCCGCTTTTGGAATTTGCTTTCCAGCTAGCTAAGGGGTCTACAAAGCTATCTAAGGCAGACAACACTGAGTTATTCCTTTAGGCTGCAGGCAAAGAGAAGAAGCGCATAATATATGGCACGGGTTCTAAGGCACCAACTTTCTTCAGTCATGCCTCTTCTTGTAGCTCCACAGTTAGGTCTCAGGTTTATGACATCCCTAGTGCTGTTGAGACACGAGTTCTGGAGAACATGCAGCATCAAATGCCGTCGATGTTAGAGGAGGAGAGGGTGGTCCTCCTCATAGAGATCCAACATCTGATCAGAGAGGTTCTTACAGAGTTTTTGGGTCAAGACATATCTTTTTCTAGTACAGCACAATAATAGCATCAACAAGACCAGCAACATCAGCAAGACTAGTAGAATCGGGACCGCAATTATCATTTTTTTCTATTTTTTCTTTAAATGTTCGGATTTCTTGACTAAAATATATTTGAATAGTACTTTATATTTATTATGGAGTTGAATTTTAGTTTTAATTTATTATATTAGATTTCATTTTTAATTTATTCTTGAATAAAATTTTAAAAGTCAATTTTTATTTAAAATATAAATATTAAATAAAATTTAATAAAAACACTTAATTTAAAATTAACAACGGATTAGTGGCAGCTTAACGATAGACATATAAAGAATTAAAAATAATTCAGCAACGGATTAGGTCCCTTGCTAATTTAGCGACGGATAAACCTGTCGCTATCTGTCGCTAAATTAAGCGAGGGATCTGAATGCTTATATTTGGCTAGAACATGTCCGTCGCTAATCTGTTGCTGTTTTTTAGCGACGGATTAGATTCCACGCTAATTTTTTGAAAGGAGCATTTCTGTGAAGGACTTATTCCCTCGCTAATTTTCATTAGCAACGGATTTATTGCCATTTAGTGGCTGTATTACTTCGCAACCAGATTGATCATTCACATCTTCTGCATTTGAGAACTTTCATTATCATAATAACAGATTATGAAGCATACCTTGATTGAACATCATGAGAATAAATTGATAAATATCATACAACTAATCAGTCCTACTTGCAGTTGTTCTTCCTTGGTGGGTTTGTCCGCACCTGTTCCATTACTGCATATAATGCCAACGACCGAGTTCGAAGATCAAATATATAAGGACTTATAATTTATCTACTACTAACAGTTACAATTTAAAATTGACAGGGAAGAGAACTTATAATGGGAACCCAAAGGGCAGGAAGCTGGATTTTAGGAGAGGGTTACTTTCAACCTTTATTGGGGGCAAAATTCCCGATCGTAATAAGGGTGATTGTAGAGAATAAATTATTAGATGATTCTACTGAACGTGCATCAGTACTAAAACAACATTTGACAATGAAACACAATCAAATTCCTATATTATCATATTTTTAGATGTGACAAGAGGGAAGAAAGAGCTCACAGACATACGTTCATATAGAGAATTTGGAAATATATTAACCTAAAATGCCACTGACCTTGTAATAGCAGCAGAAGGTTCCTGTCCCAATGAGAATACTTGATGACCGCCATTAGATTTTAAAGGACAATAAACCACGCTTCCAGTATATGTTCGTTGCAAATCATAGAGGTGCTCCATTGGAGAAAACCTGATCAACATTGTAAGATGTGTATGAATGATGAGTCATCATAGCTGAGAAAGGAAAATCCCTCACCTGACCCATAGACTGCAAATACAGAATGGTACAGTGATGCTAAAAGTCTGATTGATAGGTTCCTTAGCATTAAGCCTCCCCCTCGGGTTGGCTCAAAGGCTACAATATTTGTATCCCATATTTTGATGATTTTAAAGCCATGAATTGGCCATTAGAATTTGTCATATTATTGTTTTAATTTCAGATTTTGATATTCAAGAATTGAAAGTGAAATACATATATTTAAAAAGAGACACATATGCAACAAAGATATATGTTAGGATATTTATGTAAAATCAAAAAGTAAAGCTCAAAGTATAAAACCAAAAGTAATTTTTCACTAGTCAAATTCTAAATGAGTATTCCAATGGAGTATTCTAATAAAGTATTATAAAAATATGTTAATCTGACTATCTAATATCTTTTTCACTATAAGACAAAATAACAGTTAATTCTTTGAAAAGCAAAAATTTGTTTTTACTAGCTAATTTTTCTCTTCTAAACTATAAAATACCAATTGAAAAAATATTTTTGTTATTGGAAAATCAAAGATTTCTTAAGATAAAAGTGTTCCATACTCTTTAAATTATTTCCTTCCATATTGAGCTTCATTCTTAGATATCTTTCATCTTGGCTTAGTTTTCTTTGTAAAATTTGTACTCTAAGTTTGAGGGTGAATTATTTCTATCATATTTTGCAAGTTTGGCTTGAAAACTTGTTATTGGGTTGTTTGGTACTTTAGGTATAAAATCTATTCTAAGTGTTTTCAAGTTTCTTTGTAAAAACTTTGAGTTGGAGTTGTTTAGCAGTTAGGTTGGAAAGCTATTTAACTGTTTTCAAGTTTTATCTTATAAAAACTTGGATTTGGACTTGAGAGTATATGCTAGAAGAGTTTAGGACTGTAATTTTTTGTCCTTGAAAATAATCCTTAATGGAGAAAAAACTCTTAATATTGTGTCTTGAAGAGTAGATCTAGGCAAGGGTGCCGAATCACATTGATATTTTGATTTGTTGAAAACATTTTAAATCTTATTTTTATGTGAAAAATGTGTTTAAAAGTATTTTTCCAAAAACTCATTTGTAATTTGTTTGAAGTTTTTGTTGCAAATAGAAGAGGTGATTTATCTCACAAAAACTGATTTTTGAGGTTGGTAACATTTCAAGTCATAAATTTTGATTTTATGAAAAATAAATTTAAAATTATCATTGAGTGAAAATTCTGTCCACTTTAGAATACTGTATGTGATTTTTACAAGGGCCGAAACTACTTTAAAACCTCAATTCACCCCTTTTGGAGCTATTTTGGGACCTACACCTCCCACTAGATTCAGCTACAATCTTCCCCTGTAGATATAAATTGGGATCTGCCGCAGTTGTATTGTCACCTGGAGGTGCAATGGTTGGAAAGTGTACTCTTGCTTTACCAGGATGTGCATCCTTTTCCTTGCCACAGAGATATTAGGATTAGAAGAACTTGAGTGATGATGGAGCTTCTTCTAGAATCTTGATTGGAAGCTTGTAAATACACGCTTGCTGAATCAGCATTTGAGTTCATACAGAGGAGCTTCTGGAGCTAAAAGTTGAGGATAATAAATATCAAGAGTACAGTTAACGAAAAGGTGACTGAACAAACAAAAATGTCAGATAACAGTTACCTTGCTTACTCCTTGTGCCCTGTTGGTGGATCTACATCACTGGTTCACCTAAGAGGCTCCAGCCTCCAGGGAGCATTCTCATTCTGTATGTTTTTCAGGAGAAGTGTCAAAAACTGCTGTCAAAAAAACGGAGATGAAAAGGAAAATTTCTCTAACCGTTAACTTACTCCTTATTTCCAGTTGATGGATCTACATCATTACTGCTCTTAAGAGGCTTATACTTTACTGGCCCTCTCTTCCTCTTATATTTCTTGATGAGACACTTTGAATGTCATAGTTAGCGTTAGGTTTAAATTGGTTGGCTTTAACATCATTGTCTTTGCTGTCCTTTTTATAGCATCCGTGATAATGGTCAAGAATCCTCTGCAAATGAGAATATTTTGAGATAATGTCATACTACTATTTCTACGATAATAACTTAAGATTATGTAAGCTGAATCATGTGAATCTTTCAATCAACATATAAAAAGTTTCAGAAATCAGAACCAATATATTGAAGAAATGGACAGGAGTTATGGCGCAGGGTCATCTCTTCAATCTTGTCATGTTGCCATTTCCCTTCATCATTGAATTCCCTCAAGTCCCTTGTGCCAAAAGTCATCCCAGATGCACAAAGATTAGCACAAAAAAGGGGAAAAAGGAAAGAGAATAAATTAAAATGACTAAAGCTAATAACTAAATATCAATTTAAACATTTTGAAGATTAAAAAAATGGATAAATGCAGCCCAGGGCTTTTGCCCTATTGGCATATGGGGCTTTGCTCCTCGTGAAGAGTCTCGGATTTGAGATCTTCCTCCTACCAGTGATGGGTGACAACCAAAAAAAAAAGGATAATTAATGAAAAAAAATATGAAAATAAAAAAACATAAAAAATTAAAGAAATGAGATAAAAATAATAGCCACAATTTTCAAGTTACTTCCCATTCATCCTGGTCATAATCAAGTTAATCTTCTGGATCCCCTATAGAATTAGGCAGTGTTACACTTTCACAACAAAGACATGTAATCTTGTTCAAAATATTATGATGAGTTCAGAAATTATATAACAACTACGAAAAAACCATATTCTTTCACAAATTCATGTCAGATTTGCAAATCAGAATGCTGATAAAATGTATCTGCATTTTCGCTACTGATGCATTGCAGTTTTAACTAAATTCATCATATATAGCTCCTCGTTCTTGATCTTTCTCACGTTCTTCTTCCCCTCGACCATAACCCCCATTTCCTTCCTCATCTTGAAACATCAACTCCTCTTCATTTTCTGGAGCGTCGAGTCCATTAAAATACGAGACGTCCTCCTCCTATGGCGCTCCTTCTGCACCGTCCAATTCGTCAGCAGAGCCAGCGATGGCATTGGTATCTCTCCTGTTATTCCAAATTAATCTTCCCCTGTTCCGCCTTACCAACTGTAGGCCACCTCCTCATAATAATGCACATTTTTCTTAAATTATTATTATTATTATTATTATTATTATTATTATTATTATTATTATTATTATAGTCGCATTTGACGGACGGAAAAGGAATTTGGACATGTTACTACTAGAGGATGAGTGCAACAATAATTAGCTGTTCACTTTGAATGGATATATATAATAAAAAAATATTTAAAAAAAGAAAAAAAGGAACATTCTCTTATATGTAAGGTACAGTATGAGTGCCAGCTATATTACAAGAGGAATGCTGAAGGCATTTTCATTTTCCAAATACTCTTCAATATTTATTTTTGGCGTAAAGTATATCCGATTTTGTAATTATTATATTTTACCATTTTGTATTCTAATTTTTTTTAATCTATTTTGGCCGTTTAAATTATATTTTTGTTCCAATTTATTATCTATTAACTAATAAAAACGTAGTATGCGGCCATGATAAAGATTAAAATGACAGAAGTAGATGTGTGTCATACATGTACGTTGATGTGATTCTAATAACCAATATTATGATGACATATCAGCAAGCTCTCTTTCATAAAAATTAAATGATATAAAAGCCTCCTTTTTAACAATAAAAAAAAAATATTAGTACAGAAAATTATACAATTTGTCTCCATATTTTATTTCTGTTAATAGAGTTAAAATTTTTTCAACTAAGTAGATATTTTCAGGTAAATTTAGTGTACAACGTCATTCGTAAGCTAATCCAATAATTAAATAATATGTATGTATGTTGTACTCACTCCGATTAATAAGAATAAAATAATTAAATACATTTCAATAAATGATTAGTTTAATCTACAGATGATATTGTAAACTGAATCTATCTAAGAATTTATCTGATATTAAAAAAAAAAAAATTGTTTTCTTCCTTATCTATCTAATAATTTCTTTGATATTAAAAGAAAAATTATTTTCTTCATTCTCTCATCTTCTTATTTTGATTTGCTCAAGTGTATGTACTACTTATATACATTTTGTTCTAATAGTAAACAATGTGTTCTTTTACGATGTGACTTGTTTTTTTGGTTAAACAGACTTATATAATGTATATTAATTGGATGTATTTATTTTTATTAAAACAGTCATATTTAATCTAAAATTTGTTATTTTATTTAAAAAATATTGTCGCGTTGAATTTATATATCTATTTTATATAAAATAGATTTATCTGACTTTTGTTTATGATATAATTTGTACTAATGGAGTATTTTATGCATATGAAAGAAAAAGATCTCGATTTCTTCTATAAAGTGGATTTTGACGAGGAACATCGTTTGAAAAATGTTTTTTGGGTGCATGGAAAAACAAGAAGTGACTAGAGAATTTTTGGAGATGTTGTTTCTTTTGACACTACATATATCACCAATAAATATAAAATGCCATTTGCTCCTTTTATTGGTGTGAATAATTATTTCCAATCACTATTTTTTGGTTGTGCTTTGCTTGCTGATGAAACTTCATCAACTTTTATATGGTTAATGGAAACATGGCTTCAAGCCATGGGCGGAAAACCTCCAAATGCTATTATTATGGATCAAGATAAAGCAATGAAAGCAGCAATTGGACAGGTATTTCCTAATGCTCTACATCGTCATTGTTTGTGGCATATACTGTTTGGAAAAAATTAACAAAAATGAAGTAGAAACTTAGTATAGAAATGAAAAAAGAAACTACTCATTTATTCATTCAAATTGAACATATATATAGAGAAAAAAAGTAACTAAAGATCTCCTCATCAAGGATAGTTAAAATCAAAATTTAAATTTAAATTAAGAAAATATTCATAGATTTATTCAGATTTTTAGTAATTCAAATAAAAACTAAAATTCAAAGTTATTTGAAAATTATTTCCATAATATTTTTTTTAATATTCCACCTAAATGTCATAATTTCAACACTTCTCCTTGGCATTGAGGTGTTAAATTCCAAGGTTTTTTCTTTCCTGCAATATAATATTGAAAATGATCTTCTTATAAAATAGAATCATTTTTTTATCTTCCTAAAGCTCCTCCTTAAAAACAATTTTTGCAGTTTAATGACTTGTAGATTTCTTATTTCATGCTTGTTGATTTTTTGAATTTTTGGTTCACAATTTAAAAACTTGCTAGTCCTTTAAAATTTTTGTTTCCAATATTAAGACTCACTAGCTCTTGAAAAAAAATTTTGTTTAAAAGTTAGAGATTTGATTTTGAAATTGTGTTTACAGTTTAGAAGCTTGTTGGTCTTTTGAAAATTGAAAATATTTTGCAAATTTTTGAAAAATTGAAAATATATTGCAAGTTTTTGAAAAATATTTTACAGTTTAGCTGCACATAGGTATGTTGAAAATATTTTAGTAGTTTAGTAATTTTCAAGTCTTTTGGAAAATTTTTTCTCAAATTTTGAAGAAAATTTTGCAATTTAAAAATGTATTTAGGTCATATTTAAAAACTTTAAAAATACAGCCCTATAAGACAAATTATAGCTCTAATACCACTTTTGGAAAAATTTAACAAAAATGAAGTAAAAACATAATATAGAAATTGAGGAAATAAACTACTCATTTATTCATTCAAGTAAAACATATATATATAATATAAAGAAAAAAATAACAAAAAATATCATCATCAAGAATGGTTAAAATCAAAATTTAAATTTAAACTAAAAAAATATTCATAGATTTATTCAAATTTTTAGTAATTCAAATAAAAACTAAAATTCAAAATTATTTAAAACTTATTTTCATAATATATTTTTTTTTAATATTCCACCTAGATGTTATAATTTCAACAGAAATGTGCCTGAAAAGCTTGGTAAGATGGTTAGAAATGGTAGAAGAATTCAAATTAATTGAAGATGAATGGATGCAATCATTGTCTGCAGATCGTGAGCATTGGGTACCCACATATATGAGAGATATATTCTTTACATGTATATAACGGTAAATTAGGGCTTATGTGGTGTATCTGGTGTAATTTATATGTATAGTTTTAGAATTACTAGATTATCAACTTTTAATCTCAACTATTGATAATTAATTGATAAGATTAAAAGTTGATAATCCAATAGTTCTAAACCACTTGGTGTAACCCAGAATTACTCTTTTTGAATATTTATTTGAAATTATTTAATATATTTGATTATGACAAGAGTTGTAAAGATTTGTTTGTTTATTTTTATAGGCATGTCGTCCGCACAAATATTAGAAAGTATCAATTCATTTTTTGATAAGTATGTCATAATTTTTTTTTAATATTCTACCTAAATATCATAATTTCAACACTTCTCCTTGGCATTGAGGTGTTAAATGCCAAGTTTTTTTTTCTTTCCTGTAATATAATATTGAAAATTGATCTTCTTATAAAATAGAATCATTTTTTCGTCTTCTTAAAGCTCCTCCTTAAAAACAATTTTTGCAGTTTAATGACTTGTAGATCTCTTATTTCATGCTTGTTGACTTTTTGAAATTTTGGTTCACAATTTAAAAATTTGCTAGTTCTTTAAAATTTTTGTTTCCAATTTTGAGACTCACTAGCTCTTGAAAAAAAATTTTGTTTAAAAGTTAGAGATTTGATTTTGAAATTGTATTTACAATTTAGAAACTTGTTGGTCTTTTGAAAATTGAAAATATTTTGCAAATCTTTGAAAAATTGAAAATATATTGTAAGTCTTTGAAAAACACTTTACAGTTTAGCGGCATATAGGTATGTTGAAAATATTTTAGTAGTTTAGTAATTTTCAAGTCTTTTGGAAAAAAATTTCTCAAAATTTGAAGTAAATTTTGCAATTTAAAAATTTGTTTAGGTCATATTTAAAAACTTTAAAAATACAGGCCCTATAAGACAAATTATAGCTCTAATACCACTGTTGGAAAAATTTAACAAAAATGAAGTAGAAACATAATATAGAAATTGAGGAAATAAACTACTCATTTATTCATTAAGTTAAACATATATATAAAGAAAAAAATAACAAAAGATCTCATCATCAAGAATGGTTAAAATCAAATTTTAAATTTAAACTAAAAAAATATTTATAGATTTATTCAAATTTTTAGTAATTCAAATAAAAACTAAAATTCAAAATTATTTAAAAATTATTTCCATAATATATAATTTTTTTTTTTTTGAATATTCCAGCTTATAATTTCAGCAGAAATGTGCCTGAAAAGCTTGGTAAGATGGTTAGAAATGGTAGAAGAATTCAAATTAATTGAAGATCATTGTATGCAGATCGTGAGCATTGGGTACCTACATATATGAGAGATATATTCTTTACATGTATATAACGGTGAATTAGGGCTTTAATCTCAACCATTAATAATTAATTGATAAAATTAAAAGTTGATGATTCAATACTTCTAAACCACTTGGTATAACCCGGAATTACTCTTTTTGAATATTTATTTGAAATTATTTAATATATTTGATTATTACAAGATTTGTTTGTTTATTTTTATAGGTATGTCGACCGCACAAAGATTAGAAAGTATCAATTCATTTTTTGATAAGTATGTAAATAAGAAGACTACATCCAAAGAGTTTATTCAAAAATATATGATGGCCTTACAAGATAGAAATGAAGCTGAATCTCTCGCTGATTTTTATATTTGGCAAAAGGAACCAGGTTTGAAGTCACCATCTTTATTTGAGAAGCAAATGTGTGTAATTTATACACATGAGATTTTTAAGAAATTTCAAGTGGAAGTTTTGGGAATATCTGGGTGTCATCCTATAAAAGAAGAAATGGACTGAAGACAATTTTCAAATTTCAAGATTTTGAAAAACAAGAAGATTTTACCGTGGAATGGAATGCCCAAGAAGCAAAAATTACTTGTACGTGTCATTCATTCGAGTATAATGGGTTTCTTTGTCGACATTCTTTATGCGTCCTTCATCATTCAGGTGTGTTTAACATTCCTTCTGGTTATATTTTGGACAGGTGGACTAGAAATATAAGAAGTAACACCAATGAGATAAAGCATGTGTCAAGTCAACACGAGACCACACAATAACTTGCTTCAACTAGCCACTTTATCAAGTAAAGAGGGGTCAATAAGTCAGCAGAGTTACAATTTTATGTTCAAAGCTATGAAAGATGCTTTCGAGCAGTGTAGAGCCATTAATGGTTCTAAAGTAATTCTTGCATGTGGAGACTTAGACACAAGAAAATAAGGATCATAATGTTATGGGAGATATTTTAGTACTTGATCCAGAGGTAACAAAAACAAAAGGAGCTCCTAAAAGAATCAAATCTGGAATTGAAAAAGGGCACAAGAAAGGCAAAAGACAAGCAAAACAGGTTAGCAGTGTATTCTTAAATTTATGAAATTGGTATTTCTTTAAAAAAGAGCAAAATTGATAGTAATTATCTGTGGATGCATGTAGTAGATATTTCATGTCAGATGGTTTTATATCTGGCAACACATGTGCATTAGATTTCTATCAATTTCAAAGTAAAGGTATGTATTCAATAATGTAATTTTGAAGTTGTTCATATCCACCTGAATTTCTTATTTTAATTTCTTAAGTTATACCATTTGACACATGAATATTTTTTATTGGCATTTTTGTTGATGTAGGTACTAAAATTGAATGGAAAGTCTTCAGATATTTATAGTTATATTTGTTAAAGAAATTTCAAAGTAATGTCGTTTTTGTAATTTGTTCCAATTTTGTGATTTGATATTTACGTTGATTAACTTGTAAGAACAATTTTATTTTTTTAGATTAAAATTAGAGACAATATTAAAAATCATAAGCATTTTAGTCATTATAAAGAGAGAGAACAAAACTACAACATTTAATAAATTACAGTTTTTTTTATTTAAATTAGTGCATTTAGTGGACTAATAAGGAAGAAAGTGTTGATAAAGAGTGTTGCTAGCATTGCTCAACCCACAATAAAGAGAAGGTAAGGTACTAATGTTCTTTGCCTCTTCTCTTCCTTCCCACTTCATTCTTTATTCTTGTTTCTCCTTTTACCCATCATTAATTAATGCCTTCTTGTGCTTCAAATTTCTGCACCGTCTCTTTGTTTTTATATCTTTTTTCTGAATAATAAATGTGAGTTTGATTGGATTTTAGTGTGAGATCAAGGTATGTTTTAAGTTTTTCAAATCATTGAGTATTTCTTTTCTTTTTTTTATTGATTGCTGGTCCACTTCTCTTCTTTTGTCTTTCTTTTATTGTAGCTTGCAACTTTTCTCCTTCAGATTTAGATAGATTTTATAGTAATGTTCAATGAACAACTATAAATTTGAGTTCTTTGCGGCATATCCAAGTTTTCTGATATGGGTTTTTTTTCTTTTTCTTTTTCTTTTTTTCTCAGATCCGGTTTCAGGTTTTTCAATTGTTGTGCATTAATTAATAGTTTTGTTTTTAAAAAATATTAAATTAGAAAATATAAACCTCTTCATAAGTCTGAATACATTGATAATTTTACTCTCCTAACCATGTCAGCAGTAAGAGATAAGTAGCAAATTGGACAACAAATAGAATTCAAATAACAAAATAGACCAAAAACTTTTAGCGAGTAAAATAGCAAAACAAAACAGTTTAAGAGAGCTTAGATATGTCTTATACTTTTATATTTCAGATAAATGAAATTTTGAAAAAATATATTTTTTCTCTTCTTATTTTTAGATTTATTTTTCTTTTCACTAGGCACTTAGAAAATAAATGTTAAAAAGCGTATGCAAAAAAAATATATATCCTTATTTCTCTCATATTATTCTCTTGACATTTATTTTAAATTAGTCATTATTTCACAATCAATGAAGATGGCATATAAATCATAAATAGGAACTTTTGAAAAATTTAGTGCTAATGTTACGCTAGCCTCGTTTGGCCCTATTGGCATGACTTGTGCACAAAACCTAGGTGTGGACATACGCACACGTAATGAATATATTCAAATTATAATTCATTTATTTGTTATTATTCTTTATATTCGATATTCTCTTTTTTTTTTCTTATCTTATAACTTGATTTTTAATTATTTTTAACTTTACTTGAATAATAATAATAATAAAAAGAGTTTTCCGCTTATAAATTTCCGAAAATTTTGTTATAAGAAATTCAAACATTTTTTTTTGAAAGGGAGAATATTTTCTTTTACTCATAGATATTAGTCTAATAAATCAAATTTGTAGGGAGATACCGGTATAATATATTAAAAGTTCAGGAGATAAATATCAAAACGCACTAGTGTATTATGTTAAACTACATAAGACAACACGTATATTTTTCAAATCTTAGGGTATTAGTATATTATATCAAACTATGTAGGGCAAATAGTAATTTTTCTAATAATTTATTATATATTAATGTAGGAGTCTTACAAGCGAAGAGTTAATGCTCAGCAAATTAATAATTATATATGACTTCTCTAGAAAAAAAATATTATATGAATTTATCCAATGATTGAACAACTTCTGAAAATTTAACCACAATGATTGAACAGTTTCTAAAAATTTGCATTTGGATTTGTTGGTAAATCAGGGAAAAATCTAAGATGAGGTGCCTAACACTCCTTTTACTACTCTACTTAACCCAGTGGATCAAATTCTTATCTGCTCATAAAAATACAAGTTCCTTCAGATTTTACCCTGTTGGTGTTATCATTGACATGGAATCTCCAATAGGAAAGATAGGCAATATGTGCAGTTCCATGGCAATCTCAGATTTTTATGCTACATATGCTCATTACAGAGCAAGACTGCTCCTGCATGTCAGTGATTCTATGGGTGAACCTTTACATGCTTTATCTTCAGGTCAATTAATGTCTATTCACTAATTATATTCCCTTCATTTTATCAATATTTCCATTAATTCATGAAAATATTATGTGGGTACCTTTCAATTTTGTACAGGTATCAAACTCTTGGAAAATCTGAAA
>CATIWF010042631.1:0-36516 GCA_949630135.1 Balakata baccata
TAAGTAAGCTATAGGTTGGTTCCTACTCTACCAGACGGTGACCGGCTTTAATCAAGCACCTTTGGGCGCTGGCTTTTCTAAACCTATATAGTATAGCTTAATGATAGACAATAGTCATCTATAATTTCTATTCTTATCTTACTCTTACATACGCAATTTCTAAGTGAAGAGTTCGTGTTCAGAAGACATGGTAAAAGCCCGGGGCCTTCCCGTCCACCCTGTACTCTGCTTCAGCACTAGAACGAGCAACCACACTCCGTTTTTGACTTTCAAAAGTGACGAGATTTCAACCCACCAACCGTTCCCTGCTTGTTCAAACCTGTTTTACCTTAAGGGACCGGGGCAAGCTGAGCAGTTTCTCCTTTCCACTATTGACTGACTGATTCCAGGACCTGTCCTTTCGATTGCGGATGCGAGAACATAAGTCCCACAGCTCCTTCTCGAGCAGTAAGAGCTCCTTCCGTCGTCCGATTCTATGCCTAAGATACCTGCTCTTCAACGATTAACTCTTTTGTGCGTGGGTGTGGTTCTACTATGGATTCAATTCCTGAAAACAGTCGAGGACAAAGCCTTCTTCCTTTAGCTTTGATAGGGGTAATACACTCTCTCTAGTCGAGAAGACGATCCACCGATGCTGACCAACCACGGTGGGGTCTATTCCATACCATGCCCTCGGGATAAAGTCTAGTATAACCAACCCTGCAAATCCTCGAATTTCCAGTTTATGTACTTCGATGTCACGAGCTAATTCCATATGCTATAATCAGCCCCGTGTATTCTGACACGTTCTTGGAACATGACTCCGAGGAATGTCGGAATCTAGGCCAGGCTGAGAGAATGAAGGTCAACCGAAGCCAAGGGAATCTCTATTGCTTCCAAGCTGAGTTCTTATAGCTTATGCCTGAAAGCGGAATGCATCTTTTATCCTGTTAAGGTAAGGATAGGGTGTGCCATTCAGGAAAGAAACTTCTATTTGGATAGAAAAGGTCAGGAAGCGAAAGGAGAGCCCTGGTCTCGACTGACAAGCCGGATGGAGTGTGTTCTTTCTTCCTGAATGGGCGAGTGGAATACCTGTAACGAGAGATTTAGCGAGTAACCAAGCTCGACTGAAAGGATTCTGCCTGGGGAACGAACATCCACGGAATCAGGCTAAAGCTCTCGGACGGGGATGCTAAGGGTTTGTCCCTAAGGTTTGTTCTTGAAGGATAGCGAGAGCAAGTTCCATCGAAAGAGACTGTTAAGTGAGCGAGGCGCTTACCGAATCTGGCTTGAAAATTCTAGAGTGGATATCCTTTCTATCTTTCTGGGAGATGGTTTCTGGCTTGTCTAATCTTAGCTCTATGGAGTTCAGCTAGCTTGGATTAGAGCTGTCCTAAGAGCTGGCCTAGGGGAGTTCTTTTTTCTGGAAAACAAAGAGTCAGACAATCCCGGCGGCAAGTCTTAGCTTCTCTTTACTTGCTTTCTGAGGATGGCCAGATAAGCTTCTAGTTCGGCATCAAGGGAATGTCTCTCGAGCAGTGCGGTGAAAAGGAGTTTTGCTGAGCTAAAACCCCCATACAGCAAGGATTGGACTGCCCGCTTTTCCAGAAGCCCAGGAGCGGTGGGGGGAACAGGCGGGTGGAACGGTACAAGAGTCTATCCCCTCCGAACGGACTTAATGTCGTAATCAGGCAAGAAGTGAAGCTTGGTCGGGTCATGTTGGGACCAAAGAAAAGCTTGATGTATGAAAGAAAGAAACTGAAATAGTGAGCCCTCGTTTGGCCCCTTTTGCCTGATACGACATGGAAAGCAATTCAAGGGGTTTAGGTTTCCAATGCAACTACATCGGCTTAGGACTTTGTTATTCTTATTCAATTGCATAGCTGGCACGGGATCGAAGGCAGAAAGAATAGAATTGGATGTAAAAGATTAGGACTTGCCTGCATTCGCTCATATGGATCCCACCTATTCTGCCCTCGACTCCCCATATTAAAGCTCTAGCTCTGTCTTCTTTCTCCTTACAGACAGAGAGAGAGTGAGACCCGAAGGATGGAATCGAAGCCTTCTTTTTAGGGCGGGGCACCACCCATTTCTGAGAATGGATTGTTCTTCCTTCTCCACCAACCTTGACAATAGAAAATGATTCATCTGGTGTGGATAGAAAATAAAGAGAATGGCTAGTGTCTTTCTGGCCGTACCAAAATGAACGTCTAACTTGAGAGGAGACGGCTAAAATATCGAAAATCTCCTCATCTATCGCGCCCTCTTCCTTTTAGCTTTCCGACAACACCGGCTCAAATCCATCTTGGGCTAGGCTCCTAACTTTGCTTTGCTACCCGGTATGAACTAAAGCCTACGATTGCCAAAAGTCTCATCCCGTGCTTTCGGGCGAAGTCCTTCTTCCCATCTCTCCTTGGCCTTTCATTCCAGAAAAAGTCTTTATCGCTCGACTGTCGATTCAGCAAAAGTAGATCTAGAACCTGCTTTCCCCCCACCCCGAGCATGAAACTATTGAGTATATTAGACTTAATGGTTCGCTTACTTTACCACCCCACCTAGTAAGGGAAGGCTTGGGATATATATCGTTTCCGGTAGGATATTTTGAAGGTGGTTGAGGTAGGGTTAGAGCAAAGCCCTTAAGATTCTTGTGTCAGTGGTTCGCCTAAGCCATCTCCTTCTTTTCTTCCGGATGGTGGGAGGGAGGGGATATGGAATGACTTATAGTTGATATAGGTCAACTCAAGCCCCTAGGCTATTTAAGCGAGATCCATTGGTGAAATGGTAGCTTCCCGTCCCTTACTCCATTTCTTGATCCTCCACTCTTTTGCCTAGTAACGTGTCCCGGAAGGAAACCCTGCTTCCATTCTTCTCTCCTCCTACTTCCTCTGTCGGAGTAGAGGAAGCCTCTACAGCACTCGTTGTAACACTAGTCTTAATCCTTTTTATTACTACGTTCCAATTGATCTCCCTCTTCTCTGACTTTTCCTCAAGCGCTCGTTCTGCTTTCACATCCAGATCGGATGCCTTCTTTCTTTCGAGTCCACTCTTTCCTCTGTGCTCGCTTTGACTGGCTTTTCTAATCTATGCTTTCTACCGGACGGAGACTCCGACTGGTTCACAACGTGGCTTTATAGTCAATATTCCCTGTTGAGGACCGACCTTGAACATAGATATTTTCATTTATAACTGAAGTTGCCCCAGCTAGCAACCGGGTAAGCTACTAGATAGATTCTGTTGATCCTTCTCCTGAAGGAACTTACTCAACTTATGAAAGAGAATCTCTTTCCCCTACTTCACTGACTAAATAGTTATCTATCTCACTTTCCTAAACGGATCTATTCTCCTTTCCGGGTGAACTACTAGATTTAGTTCTATTGTATTCTCAGTTGCTAACTACCTGGATTCTTCTCTTTCTTGCGGGAAAGTCTATCTTGAGTACCCGCGGAACCTAAAACAAGTGCTAAAATCGGTTGATTTGCTTACAACTTACTTGACTATTTTCTTCGAAGTTGGAGGGTGAGCAACTTATCCTTCTAGATTCACTTCGGCTGAGCTATAGTCTCCGGACTTCCCTCCCCCTACTTCGACAGCTAACGACAAAGCCGGCTCACACCGTTGACTAGTTGCTTCGCTTCCCGCCTATGAATATACGGGAACACTTCCAGAAGTGAGCTACGGGCTATTCACTCTCAAATCTCTTTCTCCTGAAGCTTGAAAGCGGCTTGGCGAAGGTGTCTGATCTACTAGCTCTCCTCCAACCAATCCGGAGACTACAAGACCTTTACCTCAATCTCCACCGGTTCCCACTGAAAGCAAAGCAGAGCATTACCTAAGGTAGATCATTTATCCCTCCTTCCAGTTTGCCATAAACCTTCTTGGCTAACTGTTGACATCATCTTCAATCTCAGATGTCAACAAGGTGGAGAAGTTAAAAGATTAGCCGCGGGAAGGCCTGCAATCCTAACAATCTGCCCAGAGTAGGGTTGTAAGTAGAATATCCAGTCCTACCTTTACATTCAAGTCGGATAACAGGAAAGGAAGGGAATGAGCCGAGGCCAGGAACTCCAATACCTGAGGAAAGAAAAATCCTTAGGTCGGGGGAGCTGGTAGACCAAAAAAGGGACAAGGAAATTTCACCTTTTCACAATACAAATAAAGAAGGCTAGGACATTGGGACTAGACCCGGAACACAGGAGATCTGTTTCACTTTTCTAATACGTAGAAGAGGAAATGAAGATGGAATGGTTGTATACCGAGGCAACGCTCTTTTTCTTTTTAGCCAAAAGCCTATTCTGTATGGTGTGCCAGTTTCGGATCATAATACCTAAAAAGAGAGGTAAGGGGACGGACAGTAAATCAGATAAGAAGATAGGGGACGAGAAGAGAAGTAAAGGTTTCGTGGTTCGCCGGGTAGAGGAGATAAAGAAGAAAGGGAATCATCATAGGCTGCTCTCGTAAGCGCTGTAAGCCTAGCCGCTGCTGGTGGTGAAGGAAGGTTGCATTGATATTGGCGTAGTGTGAATTCTACTGATCATTGATAGAAGATCGAGAGGAACCCTTTATATATATAAGGAAGTTCTTATCCTAGTCTTGGCTTGGTTCACCGTCTATCTTTGCTCTTAGGGCAATGGGATAGCAGTGCAGATGAATTGAATCAAGAGTCAACCACCACTTGCAATTGAATTAGTAAGCGCAGGTACTCTTGCTAGAAATTGGGATAGTGTTCAATCATCCGGTGCTCTCTTTCCAAAGTCTTTCTTATGTAAACAAATGGTCCCACAATGTAGTAAAAATAAGACAGTGGACCTTAAGCAAGTATGTGTGTAAGCTGTAATGCTTTTATTAATAAGACCGAACCCAGTAAAGGGCTTCCTACGTACCTCTGCTTTTTCAACTTTTATTTTTAGAAATTTTTCACATTTTTATTTTACAGAGGATCAGGTCTACGTAGTTCTGATGTTACATTTACACAAAATACTTTATCAACTGATCAAGATTACAAGGACTTGCAAATTCAACTCCATCTAGGTCCATGAGTATAACAGCTCCACCGGACAGAATCTTCTTGAGGACATATGGCCCAGCCCAATTCGGTCTCAATTTCCCACGAGGGTCATGAATAGGTGCTCGGAGTTCTTTCAACACCAGATCTCCTTCCTTCAGATCTCTACTTTTGACTCGTTTGTCAAAATGACGAGGCGTTGATACCCTTGCATCTGGTATAAAGCACTAAGCCTTTTTTCATCACTTTATTTCATAACTCACTTTTTTTTTGATTGGCGTTAGAAGAACCGAGTGCCCCCGGATGTAGCTGAAAGGTGAACCGGGTAACCATCACGATCCGAATAATAGGTAGTTCGCTGGGAAGAAAACACTTCCCAGAGGTGCTGGTTCGAATCCAGCTTGTGACAAGGCCTTGGTCATGTAATCAAATGTATCGGCGCCCCCCCTTTCTCGTTAGATGGATGACTCTCCCATTCCATTTCTGGTAAATACGGAGTCGGATCCACTCTGGCAGTTTTTCTTCTTTGTCTATTTAACCGGCTGGTTGAAACTCCCATCTCGTTCAACCGCAACGGAACGTTGTGCGGTAGCTCTTCCATCTGCAGCGAAGGAGAAATCGGCCGAATGACCCCTCTTTCGAAAGAGAACAAAAGAGTCCAGCCCAGGAATTCCATTTCGATCCAAACCCGACAACCCCCACCTTTCTTTCTATACGAGATTAGTTCGACCCGGCGGCCAATCTCGATCTTTGAAAGATGTTCTGTTCACATACTCGTTTTCACACATAGGCAGAGCGAGTCAGTCAAAAAACTCAACTTTATAGAAAGAATTTATAGAAAGAAGGAGCCCTCCTTTCTATATACATGATTAACTAGTCCAAGAACTTCCTCAGCTTCATTCTGAACGACTAACTAGGGCGATGCCTACTCCTCCGCACCTAAAGGAAGATCTTTTCTTATCCACTGGACAAGGGCCTACGAGATAAGGCTCCTCACCTATTGACCTATGAACGTCCGAACCTAAGGAATAGAGTTCAGCATCGGGAAGCCTACTCCTCGGGCTGTTCGGTACTTTATATGCTTGCCGCGGATAAAGACTACTTTCCTATTCGCTTGCCTGCGCGCCTCTACTCATGCGGGACTGACTGTGCAATACTAAGAATGGAGCACGCCGCCCGTCCATGGAGGCATTATGGTTGGAAGGCCTTCCTTAGCGGCCTCTTCCTCAAAAGGCAGGATTTAAGGCAAATGAGTAGACCCCTACAAGCATATGAAGTCGCGTTTTCAGGGCCTATGGATGCCTTAGGGGGAAAACTATCCAGTACAAGAGAGAGATTTTTTCTTTCTGCTACTCCCGGGTATAGGTACATTACTTAACTTCAATTAGACAATATAAGAAAGCAAGGGCTTTTCTAAAAGGCTCCACGCATAATAACATAGCTTTTATCTCAGCTATCCTGTATGATAACACGACCGTTGGTGCCCTTCCGAGCCGAGAGATAAGGGATTTCAATTCATTGGACTGGACATGTCTTCTCCACGATCTCAGGGAAATGAAAAGAAATTATCTAAGACATTTAGCACATTTTTTTCCATAAACAAATCTGTAAAGTTGTCTATAAATGTAAAATCATATTTAACCCCTGATTTTGAGGCAACTATTCCATAGCCTCTTAGACTGCCTTGCCTGACCTTGAGCTCTTCGCTTCTCAGTGTTGACAAAACCAAAGGTGCGGACTGTTGATAGTTATAGGTTTAAGGTATTTAAATATTCTTTCTGTCTCCTCACTCCCTGACTCCATTCTCCGAAGGAAGGGCAGTTGAACTCATACTTGCCATTCAGAGGAATCGCTCCTCGGCAGTACTAGTCAGAACTCAATTCCTAACCTTTTCAATTGAGCTTCTCCGGTCCTGGGAGAGTTGCTTCTTTCGTTGACTTGGTTTGCCTTCAACTGACCCCGGCCGGAACAGGAGGATTCGGAACTGCTTGTAGAAGAAAGAAGATCAGGTGATCTCTACTAAATGGGGCTAGGAACTCCTTTAGCTCCAGAATTCTTTAGAATGAGAGTTAGGGGGAGCCTTACCTCTTAGATGACCCAAGCAAGTCAGTAAGCTATTGGATTTTGATTGGATGGATCCCCAGTCCCTGCTAATTGTAGTTACTGAAGGTCGAGTAGTAGACGGGCGAGGCCCACAGCGAGACTTAGCTTATTAGAGTTATTAGATACGTGAAAGCTTCTTGAGTTATAGTTATCTTCTTGCCTCCTCCATGTTATCAAAAGATTTTATGCGATTATTTTTAGGGATGATAGTCCCATCTACTCATCAAGGTGGCCCTGTATTGGGCTTCAATCTCAGTTGATTTCCGCGACGAAACCCTCGCTTCTGAGAAATATATTAATTAGAAAAGCCATGAGGAGGGACCAGAAATCGACTAAATCCTTGTTCCTTATTTCTATTTCACGTAATGTAAACTTAGATCAAGCTAGGACCCGTTCACTTAGCAAATCTCTAATTAGTCTAACGACTCGATCTGCCCAGTCACAAAATACATAGAAACCTTTGATTGCCCTGGGGCTCGGACTGTTTACGTTCATCGCCTGAACCTGCCTCTTTGGACTTTTCAAACTTAGAAAGCATGTGCCCATCACTCCAGCTCTTCCCCCCGGGCGTCCTGCCAGTTCGTTTAACTCTTTTATATAAATGGACCGAAAGAAGCTATGGCTGCCCTTTGATTACCTACTCTGCATAGATTAGAATTCTATGGTGTTAATATCTTTCCCCTGTATGTAGTCCCCAAGCGGGGGGTGATCGCCCGTCCCCAGGGAACCATGCATCCCCTCTTACCGAAAGAAGGTTGACAATTACAATTACGATCGGGGTGCGTGCGAAGCCAACCCCTGTTTTCGAATGCCTTGAATCTGTCGGCAGCCAACAAAGATTTTGGATTAGCATTATGTCATTTCTTCAAGCTCTGTAGTAATAAGATTGGCCGCACTGGCTGTTAGCTCGGTGCTTACCTTACGTTTATTATTCCGAAGTGAGATTTATATTATATGTAGACGCGAAGGTGAGTAAGAGACCCAGGTGAATTCCGCGAAGATAGAAGAGCGGACTTCTGAGGAGACTGGAAGCCTATAAATAATAGGAATTGCGAACTGGAACCGAATCCTTCAAAGGCTTGGTGTATATTTGTCCTATTCGAAACGACCCCGACCTTGCGTCAGGGAAAGTGGGAAAAACCCTCTTGGGGGTGGTCTTTTTGAAAAAACCTCAAGCTTTAGCGGTGACAAAGCCCTCACATGCTCTTGGATTTCTTTTACCCTTCCCGGTCTCAACGAAGGAAAAAAGAAATCAAACAATTCTCTATAGAAAAATTCCATTTCTATAGAAAGTTTCTTTTTGGAACATAAGTAAGGCGCTATTTCATAGCCCAGACTATGCGACCTGGGCGCTCCAGCTAACAGGATAAAATCAGGAAGGAAGAGAATTCACTATACCGGTGGTTTTAAGAAGAGACGGAAGAGAGAAATGGAAAGCCCTCGACGCAGAAAACCCTCCTTTTCTTTTCAACTTCCTATCAAAAGTACTCAAAATAAACTTTACTAGCGCTAGCGCAAGGATAAACGATTTATCAGGCGGACACGATGCCTACGACGCATGGGTCTTTGACGAGTTCCACGAGCAGAATGAGCCGCCTTACGGGAGCGAGAGAGGAAGGAACAGCTTATGCTAACACGATACTCAACAAGATGCTGGATGGGCAAGAATGCCGGCTTGATACCAAGTATGGGAAAGTCTTCACTAAGACGAAAAACGTTCCAATCATTATGATAGCAAACAAGCTACCGAATTCAACAAGGTCTCACGGGCCGCTCAGAGCAAGGTTCATTCGGGTCCCATTCTCCCCCAGAATCACCGAGCGAGCATAGAAGAGGAAAGGCTCATTGCTACTCTCTGGGGATGTGTACAGAGTAGAGCTATTCAGGCTTACGCAGGATTTTACCCAACCCCAGTTGATATCAAAATTGACTACAATGAATGCGAGGGGATAATAGTAACAGAAAAAAAAAGGGAGCCATACGAAGAAAACTGCTTCAAACCTATGACGACGCGGGCAGACTCGATCAAAGATACCTGAAAGCAAGCTATTTTAAAGATAGCCCTCTCTCTCATTCTTGGTATTGGATTTTTCAACTATACCGCTCAGAAAACCGAGCACAAGCAAGGAAAAGAAGAAGGCGGGAATTTGTAAGGGAAGAATAATCGTGGCTAAGCTCTTCAATCACCAAGTAAATGATGAAGAGCTAACATACAGGCGGAAGCCATACTCTGAAGATTTGGGAGTCACCATTTCTCGACAGAAATCCCTTATCTCCAATACAGGAGCTTTCTTTCGAGTTCGCTAAGCGGTTCTTTGTGCGTGAAGGTACTCGTAACCTGTCACCTGTATTAGGGCAGGTCATAATGTCCAAATGGACTATAGGCCTGGCTCTTCTTCGGGATAAGTACAATATAAAGAAAGCGTACTTGCCCGTTTAGGTGGAGCTGGGTATCGAACGCTTAGTTCGCTTCCGCACCGGCGTTATCGCAGATGGGAACGCTTTAGGGCGGTCATGGGAAAACCTGGCCGTGGTTCTCCACTCTCATTAGAGTTTTGGTTGAGTAGGGGCAGCCCGCTCAACCCTTACTTGAAGGGTCGGATAGTGGATTACATCCGACAAGAGTGAAAACCCTAAGGAGTTGAGGTTACCCCCGGAGGAACTCACCTTTGATGGAGAGGTTGAAATGCTAGAGCTTACCATCAATTCGTAATTGGGTGAAGTTATGGCTTGAGCAGCTTCAATGGTACCACACGGTAGCTTTAAAACCAGACGTGCAGTTCCAAGCCAAGAACTCTTCAAGGGGCCTGTTTTTGAGACCTCCTGGAAACGCCGTAATCAAAACCTATTTATATAAGTACGGCCCACTATGGAAGTGTTTCGACATAGTGACCTCAAGAGGGCTCTTCTATCGTTCACCAATACTGGATGATAGTCCAGTAGCCTTTCCAGGCTGGATCTTTTTGGATTGGGGTTGTGTCGGTCGGTCGCGGTTTCGCCAAACTATCCTTACTTGGGACGCTCTACCTTTTTTTTTCATCTTTGCCAGTTGAGTATAGTAGATTTGATCTGCAAAAATGATCTTCAACCCTCGTCCGTATATACTCGATAGAGCGTTTGTCATTCTAATTCCAAGTGGGAAAAATTCCTTTGCTGGTGGAATTCAGGATTTATGTGCGCAAACCAGCTCCAGAATAAGACCTATCCTAGAATCTAGGTTCGTTTGGTTCTAGGCCCGTAACAATAGTAGCTATGGGCTATAGGTTTGGCAGGTATGTTTGGTTCTGTGTTAGGTCGATCACTCGCTTCGGATGTGGGACGGTTCCTACTTTGAGCCGACGCCCTTCCTTTTTTTGTTTTTGTAAATTTCTGTTGATAGAAAGAAGGTAGGGGTAGGCGCGCGGATACAGTCCTGTTCAGTTTGCGGACAGCTATGCCAAAATGAGGCATGAAGGAAGACTGCGCGATAGCAAAAAGACAGCAAATAAAGCTCCTACCGCGCCAGAGAAGCGGGGAAGAACTTAAGGGATTGAAAGACGTGAACCGAGAGCGGGCTTAGAAGGCTTCTCCAAATCCCACGGATGAAGCTGAAGCACCTGGTTTACGAAAAAATCAAAGGAGCCACAAACAAAGACCAAACCAAAGACTGTTTCAAAAGCATCCGAATTAGCATTAATAGACGTAGAAAGAGATCCCCTACGGCCTTTGCTATCGCTTTAAACTTCCCTACTTCCCATAGGTAAAGGGGCCTATCTTCAAAGCGACTTTCTTAACAAACTATAGCTCTAGGGCTTTCTAGGTTTGGAAAAAATATCTTCCTTATCCAAATCCGCATTCCCATCCCCATCTGAACCCGATGAGACATCAGTCTCAGTCGAACCCGTCCAGAAGTTGAGGATGAAGCTTACGATTTTTTCGGTGTTAGAAAAAAAGGGTTTAGCCATAAAGATGCCGGTTAAAGAGAGTTCTAACGTGGGGCGACAAATGGCATAAAATTACCTTAAAAGGGGGTGCCCTCCCTGAGACTTCCTAAGTCCTAGTTTCTGCTTGATAGACTAACTAATTACTTAAGAATTTCCAGATCAACCATCAATCGTTCCTTATGATTCTAGGGGTTTAGGAAAGGAAGAGGGCTAAGCTCAACTCAAAGATGCTAAATAAGGGCCTTCATTATAATAGCTTTCAATGCGCATTGAGCGAGTAGTTAGTTCAGGTCTTTTTGTATGAGTCGTTCCAACAGTTTTTCCGTAAGAGATGAAGGCTCCTGAGCTCTCTTTTCAGGATGGAACGTTTGTTCAGGACCACAGGACGGGTTAGGGTCCCGTTGAATTATACCTACCTGGTCAATCCCGCCACAGAGGTTCTTTTCCACCTCTCGAACACATACAGGCCAAGCTCCTTTTCATTAAGATTTTAGGACTCCTAGTTCTAACTTCAATCTTGGAGAAAGGGGATCAAGGCATTGATAGCTAGAAGAGGGAGGCTCCCCGGTTGGTCCAATCAATTAATTAAGTATACAATAAATGAATGAGAGACCTCTGATGAGATTGCGAGCTTAGAGGCCGCTTCGCTTAGATAGAGAGAGCTTCGAAGCAAAAGCATCCGATTCCGCTAAAACAAAAAAAAGCATACGAAGAAGAGTAGCAGATGATGAAGGAATTCAACCTGAATTTCTGACTAAATTTACCGGATCTTACGAATGAATCCTTAGGATTCAGATCCGAGACGGGAATGAATTTCCACATTATAAAGAAAGTAAGAAGCTAGCCGAAGGCACGCGAGAACAACTCTTTTCGCGGAGTCCCAGCAGCCGCCCAACCTACATTCATTGCTTGCGTCATTGGTTGGTCAAAGCGAAGGCTTTTGTTTTGATCTCCTACTGCGCGATCAAACTCTAAAATGCTCTAAAGGGTGGGGGACTTTTAAGCCACGTTGAGAATGGGCGGTGGTCGGATGAACAGAATGTCCGAGTAAGGAGAACTAGCCAAGCTTCTTCACAAGCGAAGGAATTGCAACCTAACCATCTGTGAGATCGCATAGGTCCAACCTCCTCACAGGCAGCCAAAGATGGGCGAGGGTCAAGAACTTAGTTAGCTAACGAAGTTGATGTTGAAGTGGAAAGAACACTAAGAAATAGGAATGAAGTCGGGGAATTAGAACTCGTAAGTCTTAACGACTTCCTTTTAATTTGGTAGGGCATGCCAACGAGATCTCATGAGAGCTTTGAATCAGTAAGCTCATAATCTACAGCTCAATTAGCGCGGGGCGGGAATTCAGTCCAAAGCTTCTTTTGTTCGCTCTGCTCCTCTTGATTTTCTTGTTCTAGAGAAACCTTCCACCCAAGACAAAAAGAAAATTCCGTTTTTGCTGCCGGCTTCATCGTCTGTTTAAGTTTCTGTTTCAGATTCAGCCTCTTCGGATGCGTCTTCTTATGCTCACCAAATCGAAACTTCATTTCTTCTATACGGATCAACATTCTTACTTAGGGCAAGATCAGATCCAGATGGGCGCCACCTCGCCTTCTCGCGACAGGAGAAGCGAAGCAAATGCAAATGCCCCCAGGGGAGTGTAGCCTATACTAAGCAAGCCAACACTGGCTAAGCCTATTGTGAAATATTGGACCGTAAGCCTACCTATTGAAATCTCGCTTGAAAAATGGAGGAAATCTACATAGCATATAAATTTAGAGTGGTGGCATGCACATGTACATTTTATATATATCCATCAATCAATTCAATTCAATAGGGTCCTCCAGAGGAAGATGATTGCAGAGATGACTGCACCTGCAACAGGTGGTGATAACAATCGGCGGCGGTGGGTCTCTGCTCTGGGTTCTGGTCTAGGCACCTATTCTGCAACTCTCTAAGCATCTTTGCTACAACATTTGACCCCAACCCAAAACTCTTAACCAAGTGACCAACGCCTCACACGTCTACTTTAATCCCATGCAATCCCCTTCCCATTTCCGGAGCCTGTCTCCCACGCGCCTCTACTACTCCATGTGGGTATATCTGTGGTGCACCCACTGCCTCCTCAAATCCACATATAAACCACTTGTTTTCCCTATCACTTCTTCTCATTACCTTGTCCCAACTCAAGTCCCTGTGCATGAAAGATAGGTCATGCAGTGCTACCAATGCTTTTGTGACGTATTTTCATTTTAGAGCTGGTCACACTTTGTTGGCTTAAATTTGAGCCCTCTTGGCTTAAAAACCAATGCCAAATCTTTCTCCAGTGATCTGCATATGAATTCTGCGTGTGGGATTCTCTGATCAAGAAAATCGTATATTTCTTTCATTGCTGCCCATTTTCTTTTATTCGGGAAGAAATTTTTAACTGTATTTGGTGTCATTTCAATGATGTTTCCATTACCCATATCGATTCTTTCAAAATCACTGAAGGTTAACTGCTTAAAAGTACCTCCATTGTTGATGTTGTTGAAGCAACGTTCAGCTAGAAATGAATGGCAACAACCCAGCTATTCTGTAACATGGGACTAGGGCTTTTAATCTCTCAGCTGGTGAAGACAGGTCTAAAGTATAGAGATCTGTACGAATTATGCGATCTTTCGATCGACATAATGCACAAAAAGTTACCAAGTAGCCAACTGCATAGTAGCCAAGAATATAAGGAATGTCCATGTAAGTCCATAAAAGCTTCTCTACTATAGAAGAAGAGGGATCAACTTGACCTTCTTTTAATAGGTCAGTTTCCTCTCCTCTCCACAAGCAAAAGTTGATAACAAATCCTGTCCCTCAGGTAATACCTTTCTTTGGCCTCTAGAAGCCCAGTTATCGGCTGTTCCTTAGCTTCTGAACCCTTTAGTGTATAAAATCTCCTTTTGTAAGTTTCGTGTGGGTGGGAAACTCGTTGCATGAAGAGCTGAGTTTTTTAGATTTTTAATGAGTTCTACTTTTCCCGAGTTTGGCTTCGGACGCAGCTCAGGTTGGGTCCACCAGATAGTCTTTCTGAGATCTTTGGCCTTCCCCTTGACATTCTTATCTCGCCAATCTTCTTGTTCTCGGCCCTTCTTCTCTTCTTTGTCTCGATCCAGCTCCCTCTTTTCCCTGGAATTGTCCGAGGCCTTGATATACTGTACTTCTCCGCTCGACCGAGGGTGAAGCTGGGGTAGAAGATGGCTTTTTATAGAAGTAACCTCCCTGAATCCATTGGATATAACAGCCACAGATTGGTCCAGATTCTGGACTTAGAATGTTTTCTATTAATGCGACTGAGGTATTCTCGAATCCTCTCCTCTTTCTATTGATCAAAAGCACCCGGCAGCACACGCACTTGTAAGTTGGAACTTTTCTCCTTTCTTATTAAGTTAAGAAATTCTTTTAGAGCTCTACCGTCTTCTTCCCGAATAAAGCCAAGGCGCTAAGCTTAAGCTACTGATAATTCTATTTATCGGTTGATTTCCCGAACTTATTATTTATATATATAAATAATAAAATTATATATCGGGAAATCGACCGATAAGATAAATAGAATAGAGAGCAGCTAAGAAAGTAAAATCGAGTAGCTTTCGGGTTGTTTGGTCTTCATTTCGCACTAGTTTCAATTGAAATTAGAAAGTGTTCAATGAGTGTGATCTTTCTTTGAAAGGAGAGTTTTCTTTCTTTCTAAGAGTGGTCTGTCTGATCAGGATCAGACCGCTCCTGGTCTTCGAACTAGTCATTAATGGTTGGCTTCATTGGTATCCTTTTTTTTCGGTATGCTGCTCCGCGAGCAAGGAGCGATAGAACCAAGTGGGTTGTGGTGATGTCAGAATTTGCACCTATTTGTATCTATTTAGTGATCAGTTCGCTAGTCTCTTTGATCTTGTTCGGGTTTTATTTTAAAAATTCTTCCAATAGTTCGACCTACCCCCCAAAAGAATGCATTCCAAAGGGTAAGTTTATTTTAATAAAATTGCAAAAGGCCGAACAGCGGTCGTTAAACCCGATAGAGCTTTTTACACGGGTCCGAACTGCTTTTGTTTGTGTTTCCTTTGTGGTAACGAAAGAAGAATCAAAAATAGGGGTTAATTATTTGATTGGCATTCTAACTATGAGAGCCTCAAAGCATACATATAAAAAAACTCTTTCTAATTTGTTTTTGGAGTATTCTGGGAACGAGTGTCAAGTGAAATCTGTTAAGGGGGCTTGCACTTGGGCAAGGGAATTGATAGAAGGGGGGCAAAAAATCCTTCTGATAGAGGGGGAACTCTCGAAAGACCATCTCAGAAAATTGGCTCGCGCCAGCCGACAGCATCAAAGTGCCAAGAAGGTTTTCGAGGGTCTTTCCCCCGAAAAGGAGAAGAGAAAGCGGGGCCGGCCCAAAAAAAAACTTCCAATTAAAAAGACAGCTCTTTCCATTCTATTTAGAACTAGCAAAAAATGCTTGTCTTTTATAGCAAATATCGTAGCTAAGCTAGCAATTAAAGCGGCATTTTTCTGGTTTATTTATTTTTTGTTTGTTAAAGTAATAAAAATGAAAAATATAGATAATCCAACTATTGAGATAAAGACTTTTGAAGACCTTATTCATCTTTTTCTTTTTTATTTAAAATAAATATTACGGCAGCCTACCCCTCCCTCCGGCTCTGATTCTGCTCCCCCCGGCTCTGATTCTGCCCCTAACTATTCCAAGGACTTGGTTATTATTGCTCATATTGCCCTTTTATTAGTTATCCTTTCCAAGGTAGTTTATTCTAATTGAATTTTTTTCCTTAATGATGGCCTTTCTGATCTTATTTGTATTTTTTAAAGGAAATGAGGGGAAATTAGCCGTGTAGCCTTTAAAGGCGAGGCCCAACGCGAGAGTGGGAAAGCGGGCTAGTCCCCGAAAATGTCCGTTCTCAAAGTTGGGGTTCAGGAAGGGTCGAGTGGGGCAGTCATTCGGCTAGTAGCCTTATTCCAAGGCGAGGCCCCTATTTATAGGGGGGGGAGAAAGTGGGTTAGCGGGTTCTCCCAACCAAAATTGTTGAAGACTTTCCTGCCTCCGGGTCTATGTAATAGAAGACTTTGTTGAAGCTGAGCGTTCACCTTAGTGGCACCTCTGACCGCAGATGCATGTGTTAAGCATATCGCTTAAGTAGCATGCTTGGAACCGAAATGAAGAAAGAAAAGAAAAAGATCCCTAGTCATAAAGGATCGCCTACGATCGAAGCGACTCTCCGGCCGGTGCACAAGTGGAGAGTACTTAGGGCCCGACGCTTTCCTCACTCCATGACGAAAGAGGTGTCTATTCTTCTCTTAAGATATTTCTTCTTGCCTTAGATTTCGAGTTGACAGAGAGGAATGACAGAACTCTTTTCCTTACGAGACGAGGGCTACGGTTAGCTCATCTGCCTTCCGGCACTCGGTCTTATAAGACGGATACTGGGCTTCCTTGCTTTTCCTTTTCGGCTACCAATCTGGTTATTCTTCCCAAGCAAAGGAATTTGTACTTGATTGTACGAGAAAGCCAAAGCAAAGTGAACGAATTGTTCATAATGATGTCTGTGAAAAGGCTAGAAAGAAAGATTTGACTCCTCAACAGCTCTTCTCCCCTTACACCAACTGTATGTAGTTGAATCGAGATTGGCCTTGCCAGCGTAGGATTCCCCCGCACCCCTGTAAAATGCCCGCTATCAATAATAGCTTTTGAGAAAAAGGCTTCACACCGACAACGAGAATACCACCCAGATCCTCCATCCATATAAGCTTGCTTTTTTTCTTTACTTACGATCAGGGACATAAAAATCATAAGCCAGAAGGAAAGAAACTCACTTACACCTTACACTAGGGGGACATTTTTGGGTATGGGGACAGCTACAACCCTGCAAGCACTCCTATCTTCAAAAGGCACTCCAACTTCCACTTTCGAGGCAAAAAAGATTCCAAAGGCTTAGCTTAGTATTTCAACTCTAAGGGAGTGGGAGGAGCGGCTCGAAAGCTGCATGGGCCCCCAGCGCGTCAATTCTTGTCGAGCTTCTCCACGCTAAAGAAGCGTAACAAGAAAAAATCTTGGAGCGCGTATTTCTGGGTTGAAATAAAGGACTTCCTTCTATTTCGGTTCTTTTCACAGCATCGCGATGAGACCAAGAAATAGGTTATGCAATGGGATCAGTACATGGGAGACAGCATATTAAAAATAAATGGAGAAAGTCTTCTTTTTCAGACTTTAAGCTTCTTCTTTGAGAGCTAGATGTAGCTACTCTTCTAGGGTAATAAGAAGAGAAAGAGCAAACTAACAGCGGAAAGCAGATAACCATATATAGGAGAATCCGCTGCAGATGCTCTTTCTTTCTAGGTATCAGACTCAGGGATGCTTTCAAAAAGAAGAGATTAGATCCTAAGGAGGACTAGAGAGCTTCTCTTAGAAACTTGTTACAGGCCGTAGTAACAACCTAACTTAATGAGGCTATCCAAACTCTCGTCTTAAGCTTTAATAGGCCCTCAGGGAAGATGAAAGAGAAGGAGAACCTTGAGAAGGAAGCTAAGTGCCCGATATCTATAGGGTAAGCAAACCCCCATAAGAGTTAAAAGGAGAATTAAGGCATTAGGCTTAGACTTAGGCAATAAGGAAGATAACTCAAGAAGCTGCGAGTCCTTACTCAACTAGAATAGATACAGTAAGGAAGGGAAAGGAGAGTCCTAACAAGAAAAGATATTCTTTCTTATCCTCCTCTCTTGGCCTAGAAACAGAAACAACAAGAAATGAGAGATAGAATACATTCTATTCTGTTCTATCCTAACGTGCTCTAACCTTCAGGAAAAGAGATTGAGAGATCTTATTTGATAGAATCCCATCCTAGCTTGCTCTAAACCGACAGGAGCTACTATCAATCAAGAGAAGGGATAGCGCTAATGGGTTATAATGAATTATTTATTCCTCTAACCTTACAGTAGGAAGAAAGCTACAATCCAATCTATTCCGTTCTTTCCTTCTCTTCGCTAACCACACAGAAGGTTTAAGCTCAGCCTCAGGGGAAGTCTCTCTATCAGGCCCTGCTGCTTCAGTCTCTTTCTCTTTATCTGCATTCCCATACGGATTAACAAGCCTTTCTGCACTCTCTTCTAGCATTAGAAAAGTCGTCGTCTAAATCTACTGAATAGGAAAAAAATCCTCCTATATTAGTATAGGTGGGGTAGAAAGGTTGAGCGGAGGCAGGCAAGTTTGTAAGGTAGAGTTCCTCGGCCTACTCCTTCGTTTTTTAAAACGACCAAAAGCACGCCTTAGTTCGCTCCGCTGGGACGAACAGAACTGGTCGAGACGTGGTGTCTGTCAAATCACTTCGGTGAGAAATCGTATGCCACGTGTCCTTAAAAAGACTGGACATCTTGCTTAGCAAAAGTCACACACAACAGGTTGGAAAGGCCTGGTGGATACCTCCCTTCTGTCTGTCATAGACTGAAGCAAATCCTGCAAGAGCCGCGCTATGCTTCTTCTGCTGAATGCCCATCAAACCTAGCAAAACAAGACTCCACGTCCGCTCGAAAACCCTATTTCTGATCAAGTAAGGGGGAATCTGAACTAAAAACCTCATCAGAAAAAAGGAGTAATGAAGCTTTTTAAACTGAATGAACCGTATATGATATCCTCTAGGAGTCGAACGTTACGTCCTAGTGAATACTCTGGCACGGCTACCGCCTCTAAGCCCGAAAAAAGCCCCAGAACTGCAGGTCTCTCGAGCCTCCGCTGCACCTGGCCCCGGAAACGCTTCAAAGAGAAGAAAGGTAATTAGAATTGGTGTTGTTGAATCAATCGATCGTAAAAGAAAGGCCTCGCGAAGGAAGAGATGAGGCTACGGAATAATTCCCTATTCTGTTTGTGCTAATTAAGCAGACTGGATTTTGTAATCCAATCCACCAATGGTGAATCCTCCAACAAGGAGGAAAGAACTGTGGAATCAACTTCTGCTTCAACTTTTCGGGATAAAAAAGGGAGGATGCTCACTGTCGGGCTTCTATGAGTGGCGCTTTCGATTGACTGCCTTCTTTCAATTCCTCTACTCTAATAAGTAGATCTTCAAGACCAGAGATCCTAGACCCAAATAGACTATTCTAGGTACGAAAGCACTGTTCTTTGGTTTCGTCAACAACAATTCAAGTTGTTTTGAGAGTTCAAGTAAGGACAGGCTTTATAATTCTTTACGGCGATTGGTTGTTTTCTTTTCCAAGTCGAGTAGAGTAGGTTGCTGCTTTCATGGTGATGCGTATGCGCCTGTTTCAAAGCTCGATCGACAGGAAGGGACCGAAGCGTACATACAAAGATAGCGCTAGTTGGAAGATAGGCAGACTCCACGCAATGAAATTGTTTTGAATCACTTTGCGCTTGAAGAACAAAAACTTTTCGTTTCATTGATACCGAATGAGGCGATGCTAATTGTTTCATTCGGTATGGTTATAGATCAGACCTTGGGAAAAAATGCTTTGGCGGTCGGTCTCGGAAAGAGGAGCAGGTCTATTGTAACTTTAATACGCCCCTAGGAATTTTCAAATTAGGAAAAGTCAGAAGAGAGTCTTTCCTTTCATTAGGATATTCTGGCACTTACAGGAGTTCCAGAATCTGCTGCTGCGGTTGAAGACTCATCGGAAGAAGAAACTCCTAATGAACCAGAAGAGGAAAGAAGAGACTCGGCGGAAGAAGGCGCAGATTCAGGAGTGGAAGATTCACTTCCTACAGGTTCGTAACCGGACGCGTAACTGTACTAAAGTCAACCCTAATCTTGTCCCGAAGTCTCTTCTTAATGAAGTTGAATCAGTTCTTACACTTGATGAAAGCTCATCTGGGACTGACTCTTCTTTAAGATCTGTAATGGATGAAAGTCAATCTTTAACTGACTTAGGTAACATCCTGTTTCCAGCCAATCCTAAGATTAGCTTATGTGCCTTCCAACTCTTCCTTCCTATTTCAACCGATTCCGCTTCTGCCTCTTCGTCTGAAACCTTCCTCTTGAGTTGAGTCTTTCCTTGCAAGAGATGAGGATTCCTATTGAACAAGGGAATTGACAACTTACTTTGCAGCAGATCCCATTATTGTTTTAGTACCTGAATTGGGCACTCTACTTATTAGAATAGTAGCGGAGGATGCGCCTTCTGGCCCGGAGTCTGTATTTGCTTGAGAAGAGTCTGCCTAACCTGCCTCTTACCCAGAGGATGTGACTTCCTCTTCTGCCCATTTTGCTATTCCTCTTACACAAGAGAAAGTTATGACTTTGCACCGGTTGACTCAAGAACTTACTTTGGAAAAATTTCTTCCTACCCTGCTAGCCCTATTTTGAGTTTCACTTCATCTTCCAAACCTGAAAGAACTGAAGATTCATTTTCCGATTCTGCCACAAGGCAAGAACTAGTTTCAAGTGAATCAGGAACTGCCTCTCAAACGGGTGTTCCAGGGACGGATTCCGCTTCTTCTTCTTCCGAAACAGCTAATTCAGGTTCGGGTTCTTGAGATTGAAACTCCGGTGAAATGAGATTCAACCTAACCCCGAGTTATGAGTTATTTTAAATATTAACCCCCTTCTTCCCCCGGAGGGATTTTGAATAGATAGTGGTCTTGTTTGTCGGCTAATCTTCTTCTCTTTGACATTTATTTTCCTAATCAATTCAGTTTTAATAAGTGAAAAGAAGTTCAGTTCTAAGTAATGAAGCTGTATAGGCTATCTCCACTTTCAGGTAATAGAATTTCCATATGTAACTGACCCTGTGGATATTTTTAGAGTGATAGCTGTCATTGTCTACTCATTGCAGTACGCGGGCTAGGGTAAGATCCCGGTTTAGGTTCTAGGGTAGGAACCTCTATCGAGTGCAAAAGCGCCGCTCAAACAAAGATAGCTTCTTGATCCACGTATCTCATTGATTTAGCGATAGGGGCGGAATGCCAAGCCGCTCTAACACCATTCCATTGGGGAGTCCCCCTTAGACTGACCAGACAGAGGCCAGCTTAGGGGCTGATTGACCTGACCTAACCGAATGAAGAAAGAAAAGTGTGGTTTTCCCATGAGCTTTATCTAAGCTATTTCACGATAGGGATTGGAGATAGACTCAGACGCTAGCAGTTCCTTGTGAGATCAAGCAAGTCGAAAAAAGAATAATCAAATCAATCAGGTTCACAGTTGAAATATGCCCTCAAGATGCATCCACTGAGACTATGATTGTCTTAGAGGAATTTTTCAACGCATTGATTGTGTTAAATCAGCCACTCTCCTTTTTTTTTGACGGTCGGTGGGAAAAGCAAGTCTGGGCACTACCAAGCATTAGCCCCAGAAAAGCGATATCAAAAACTTATAGCATTTCAGGGCGAGGGCAAAAAAGAAAGCCAGTTTCGCTTTCAAAGTCGAACATAATCGGGCTTTCAGCGTTGAGTTTCCAGACTAAGTGAGTTACAAGACTCTGGGACTAAGAAGATCCGTTTCTCTTCATCACATCACGGGGCGCATGCGTCTATCGATCTTAGTCTTACTTAGTCTTAGATAAATTGGTCGTAGCCACTACGTCAAGAGCAAATAGTTGAGAGAGAGAAAGAGTTGATTGCCTTTTCCTCGATGAGTTGAAGGTTTGTGACTCCTTCGCTTCGACCGGACCTTCTTTCTTTAGTAGCGAGTAGAACTTGATTGACAGATATGGAGTTGAAACAGCATTTATTGTCACCATGACCAGCCCTGCCTTGACTGGTGGGTAAAGGAGAAAAAGTCTCAGCGCTAACTCACTAGACGGACAATCGACCACTTTGGAGAGAAGCTAGCCCGATTCACTAGCCTGGGAACATCACTTCAACTAGTGGCAGGAATTGAAGGAAAGCGGCAGCTAATTGAATGGGTTATGTCGCACCTGATTCATCTTCAACCGAAATGAAATAACATTAATGAAGGAATGCAAGTTTAGTTTTCCCCATATCGTCTGTCTTATTTAGACCTGATCTAAATCTATTAGAAACGAACTGCCCTACGTTCAAGAAAGACTGTCTGGCTGTAGCCATGTCGAATGGAGAAGGAGAGGAGGGCAGAGGCACGAAGTTAAGCAGCTTTCCCAACCCAATACATAGGTTAAGAAGCGGAATGGGGCAAGGCCGAGGAACCGCCATCTCTTTTCATTTCGTAGGGTGACGGGTTACTATATGAGTCTTGCAAGGAATCAAAGACCTCTGGATGAGGTCTTCGGGAGTTTAGTTCCTGCGATGACCAGTAGCCCTTCCATTTATCGATTCAAGGTCTCGCCAAAGCTTAGGCAAAAGCCCAATCAAACAGAAAAAGCAGACGTGATCTAAGCGAGTGAAGTGCCAATTCCCTTTATGAGGGTTCGAGTCGAAGCATACGAGCAAGAGTTTCGTACGAGTTTTAGACCAAGAGAGATAAGGGAGACTCGACTAGCAGGAGAGGACTGAGTTGAATATTCTATTACAGTGATATTACAGTGAATCTGGCTAAAGGAAGTCGTATGGTCTGACCCTGGGCATCATCAGATATGCAATTATAGGAAATGGCCCCAGGGACCAGAGAGAGGATAAAGATGGAATTTTGATGCAGAGAGTGAATGGAGTTCATATAGTTGTAAAGAAGGTACCGATGCACTCGTCTCTCGGGTTCACCCTATTCGGGTAGAGATTTGTGAGCTTAGGACCCACTTTGGATAAAGTCCCATGCTTAAACTTATCTTTCTATTTCATTGTTATAAAGCACACCTCAATCCCTATCGTCAAGGAGCAAAAGATTTGAATACCTCTAAGCAGACTGACGAGTTATATCTTATTATGAGAAGGCAGTACTTGATCCGACTTAGAAAGCCTTCCCCGGGCGTGAAGTTGGAGAATTAATGAGAATCCGAGCGAATTAGCCAGCCCAATATAGAAAAGAGATAGACACTATTACTATTACATTAGCGAATGGCTTTGTCTTCAAGCCAGAGTAGACTGCAGAATGAATGAAAACTAACTATTCGTAGACGAAGCGAGCGATCAGTCTTCATATTGCGGGGTACGGTATTAAGACAGTCTGAGCTCGAAAGTCAGCTAAATAGAGTGAATCTGTAGGCGTTTATATCGGTTATTTAGTTCGGTTCGGTCAGTCAGATCTAAAGGCATTTAAGACGTGCTTTATATAGTCTGGACGTTAGTGAGGTAAAGATAGGCATTTATGTTCTACTTTGTGGGGAAGGAGTGCTAGCCAGTCCCAAGAGAAGAAAGCACTCTCAAAAAGCGAGATACAAGCAGTTCCGAGACTACGAGCTTGAGTTTTAACGCCTGTGGGCCTTTCGATCTAACTTTCTCCTTTCTGGATTCCTTTCATCTTAGTTTGCTTCCTTTCAAACAGAGGCTTCGTAGCTGACGCCAAGCACAGGCTACTTTCTTTCGACTGATTCCTTTTCTATTATCAAATCTGGAGTTTGAACATCTGCTCACTCGGCGGTATGGATAAGAGGTCGAGACCAGCCAGCAGTCTTCAACCAAAGAGGCACAACAGCGCATCGAAATGAGATGGAAGAGCTCAAAAGCAAGAAAAGGTTCCGAAGCCCTTTGACCCCCTTCTATGTTAGGGGACTGGTGGAATGAAACCCTATCTCATAGGTTTTTTAGGGAAGATTCCAGTACCGCTACCACTTCGAGTGCGAGAAGGAAGCCTGATGAAGAAGATTACTCATCTGGGAAAACCCGATCTGGTAGGGAAACCCTAGATGGCGAAGCTACTGACTATTGGTATTGGCTTCAGTGTCAGCAAAGTAAGGGGGATCAGGAATAAGGAACGAACGCAGCACTGACGCTCTTTCTTTTGTAGGGAGCAAAAACCCCTTGAATGCAGTCTGATTCCCCTGCTTATGAACCTGCCAACGAGATGGAAGAAAGGAGGTAAGATGAACGGCAGCTGAACGCCACGCTGCGATAAGAGCCTTTAGGCGAGGAGGGGCTAAGTCTACTTCCGCATCTAAAAAATTCTCCCGTTTCGGGCCGGTGGGTTTGAAGCGGTATACGGTTGAAGTAAAAAAACCCCCACTCTGACAACGTGGGAAGAGCGAACCCTCCTCATGGAAGTTCCTCGCCTGTGAAGTGAAAGAAAAGAAAAAGGAGAAGCCCTAGCTAGCGTACAAAACTGTTTAGAGAAGGCAACCGATTTCGGAAATTGAGTTATCGAAAGTCTTTCCGGCTGGATCTCCTGGTTAATAACCTAACAGAACTTTTCAAAAGAAAATGTGGATTCAGCTTATAAAGAGCTATTGGATGGGAAAGATTTTGCCTTCATGACCTGACAGCACAAGGAGTCTGGCCGTGCCATGAAATGAATAAAGTAGGTATACTGGATCGATTGGTTAGACAATTCTTGCCCTTACACCTCCCCCCCGATCTGGAACAACAAATCTACTCCTTTGCTTGATTAATTAAATCGATCAGCACGGGAACCGCTAAAGCCCTCGGGTACTCCTTTTATAATACAGTAAACATCCTAGTAAGAAGAAGGCTGCTTTGTCTCTTCCCTCAAGAAAGAAATCGACTGGGGATCTTAGCAGTCCTCCAACGTCTTCTTCTTCTTCTTAAATAGAAAGAGCGTCGGAGTCGTTCACTAATTCTATTCCGAAACCTAGAAAGCGAGAAAGATAAGTTCTTTAATTAAGCAGAAGTGATCAACGAAGACCTAAGAGCGGATGGCGAATCCTTTCTCTCTTGGCTTGGGTTACCCATATTAAAGAGACGGGCCTTGAGCCTGTCTTCTTTTCTTTATCGCCAGGGTAGGCCTTGACTTTTGCAGGGGACTTTGTTGACGGGTCTGGGAAAAGTCGGATCTTGCCTTCACTCCTAAAGGCAGAAAAACCTCACCTCAGAGCTTTACAATAGCATAGCTAACGCTACCATAACGCTACGCTGCGCCTGCACTGACGTGACTTGCAAACAACGCTATATAGCCATATACGCTCGGTACCATCTCCCTTCGCTTCAGAGTCTTAGGGTCTTAGGCGCAGCTCTTCTAGTCAGAGAAGAGTATAGTTGCGAACCTGTGCACTCCTAATCCTATTAAAGCTTTTATCACGAATGGGAATCGTATGATTCTTTCTATCCCCGTACTTTCTCGATTTCTCGCTCTTATGGAGTTTTATTCCCTAGGTTATGCGGTTATCTTACCTCGCAGTAGTAGAGGTCAAATCACTTTCGCTTTTTCGCCTTTGATCCTTCTTTCCGGAAAGCACTAACGGAAAACCTGAGATAACGACGTCTACTTCTTAGCTGCTGTGAAAGTAAGCGTCTTAAAGAAAGTAAGTGCTTGCTGCTCTGCTCCTATAGTCGTTGAACCAGCGTACTCCAATACAAGCTTCTCTTCTTTAATGAAAGGGATTGACTTATCGCTAGGGATAGCTTAGCCGGTTAGATTACTAGAACCTTCCTTATTCACTTTATTCACTAGCTTACTCGATAGCGGAATTAGCTCGCAAAAGGGACTTATTCGCACCCGGGACGAGCTTACTCTCAATACCTTGCTATAGCACCTTACTCTTACTGACTTACCCTTACTCCTAGCCTTTGAAAGTGGACTTATCCCATAACCTTCCTGACTCACTACTTGCTTACCTTCTTATAGCTCTATAACCTTTCTCGCTCTCTTTTCTGTCTCATCTGACTAACCTTCTTCTTTCTTCACCAGATACCCATGCAGCAGCAATTAAAACATAACTTCTCCCTTTTTTGAGTCACATATTTAGTGAATAAAATGCCTGTATAAGCGGATAACATGAAGTGAAAAACATAATATGTATAATGAACTTAACCTTATTCGTTTATTTCATATTTCAACTCTTCCAATCCAGGACTCTAAATAGAGCTTCTTTCTGTTTCTGGGGTTAAAAATTGCATTCCATCATCATCCCAGGCCTCGGGCCGTCGGGCAGAACTACATCTTTATTCAAGACTGCATGATAGGGGGTCTTGGAGTGCCTCAGATCACCATTAGTGTATATAAATCTTTCCTAATCTGATTCAAATAGAAGCCCTAATTCATCTTCCAGGCTATCATTGGATGCTCCAGCGTATACAAAATTTTTCTTTTTACTGATTAACCGGCGGTCTATCTAGCAGCGTCAGTCTCCTCTATTAGAGTCAACTACAAGCCTTGCACCGCTCTACTCGGTTGCAGCTTGGAAAGCGAAATCAAAGACCTTATCTCATCTTCCTAGCGCTGACAACAGGCTACTTTGCCAGTCCCCCCTTCAATCTCTCAGGTTTGATTCGTATTCTTTTTTTTTAATCTGTACAAGAGCCTCTGGGCAAAAGACAAGTGGAAATGCCTTCGCTGGCTTCTATCTTCTAATTAAATATTCGGTCGAGACCATCTATCAAGACAGGCACGGATCGAGCATCAACGGATCTCTTCCTTATTCGATTCTCTTTCTTTCCAATGATTGAATGCGTTGGAAGTCCCGTAACTCACCCATCGTGAGTTCAGTGCTGATTATGCGCCGATAACAAAACAAGGAAGAAGCTCGAGTCAGCCTGGCCACATAACAAAATGGAGATTTTCGTCTAAAAGTGGCAAACAAAAAAGAAGTGGTCATTGCAGCTCTCTTCCCGGGTGTCCCAATGTCAACTTGCTATGGTGTCGAGGAGTGAAAAACAAGGCATTCGGGGCAGGCTATTGGAGAAACATCCCATCTCCCTCCTTGGCATTCCAACTGGGGCCATTGCCTGGATTCAGCAGAGAATCTAGAAAAAGAAAAAAGGTCTAACAACGGAAACTCTTGTCCACTGGATCAATCGAGATCTTGTTTACTAAGGTGCTCACCAAGCCAATCTTTACGAAAACTACTAATACAGTAGGCATTTATCTTTAGACTAGCCACGCTTCCACACATGCCACACTTAGCTGAAAGTTTGGAGTCTTATGCTCCTTCCTTTTGTGACAAACAAACTATGCCTTGAAAAGAGGGGTGTTAAGCCAGGTCCTGTCTCTGATCTTATCTTCCCTTCGGCGAGGTAGTTTCATAGATCATGCAGTTACGGCCGCAGAGATTTGCCTTCCAGAGAGCTGACATTATAGGACTTAGACCCAAAGCACCAGAAAAGCTGGACGACATACGATCAGAAGTTCAGGATGATGTGATCGAAGTCAACCTAGAGGCAAAAGCAGAACCTCGGCCCCACATATGTCAGTAAGAACCTATCTAGTGAAATGGCCGAAGCGATTGTCAATCTTTTGCAAGAATACAAACAAAGACTGCTGCTTTACTTGGGAGTATTCATAAATGCCTGGCCTTGATAGGAAGATGGTCGAGTACCAGTTACCGATCAAGCAAGGCTTCAAACCTTACAAGCGCCCACCCGCTAGCAGAAGGTAAGCGCCTGATATCACAGGAAAGGTGAAAGAAATCGAGTGCCTCTTGAACGCTAAATTCATCAGGCCAATCCGTTACACAGAATGGCTGTCAAAGAAAGTCCCCATTATAAAGAAGAACGGCAAAAGAAATATGCATCGATTTCAAAAAGATCAAACCCAAGGAATATCCGATGCCAATAGAAAATAGCACAGCTGGCTTCAGGGCTTAAAATAGGGCCATTCAGACTAAGCAGTGCTTGCCCTTCTAGTAGTAGTATCTTTTATCTAGGTAAGGGATTGAATAAGAGGAGTGTCAAAAAAGGCTTTCAAGGAGATGGACGAAGTAGGTTACGTTGAATAAGAAAGAGGGGCACTATAGAAAGGATCTGCTACTAAAATAATAGAACTATGCGCTACTGGGACTACTACAGGAGCTTACTCATTTGATAGTTCATCAATAGGAAATGATAACTCTTAGATCGTTATAGCCTTAGTAAGCAGAGAGGTGATACGAGAGCCCCGGTCCCTCACTCTTTACCTTTTACTCTGCAAATATGAAAGCTGCTATATTATCAAACCCCGAAAAGGACAAATAAGGAGAAAAGGTCTAGAGGGACAAGCACTTCAACTCAAGACTGTCAAAGGGAAAGGAAGCCATAGACCGATGGCATAAAATGAGTTCTCTTTCCTTGTGAATACGGCTACTTTACTAGGCTATTCTTCGCATCGAAGAAAGTAAGGACGTTGTATAAATAAGGGCACTATCACTCTCTCTTGCAAGTGAACTAATAGGCTTCTTCATGTCTTTGCTCGAATGCCTTGTTCTCTACTGTAGCACAAGAATAAGCTGCTCTCGAAGAAGCTGTGGGAATAAGCGCTCCTTGAATGGAGAGGAAGCAGGCTAACTAAACCCCAGGCAACCCATTAAAAGAAGACTTTCAGCCCTTGGCATAGAAACTGTGAAAAATAGGCTGCTGGAGGACGTTCTTAGAGTGATCGTAGACGGTCTTAATGGCATATCAGTAACCGTTATCAGTAAGCGGTTCTAGTGCTTGAGTACTCGTATCCGTAACTGTGAAATTAATCGGTGTGATTGAATCCGTTGAGTTTGCTAAGCCTTTCCTGGTTAAGGGGATGCAAAAGGACTTATCCCCTGTATCAGTGAAAGCTCTGCTATCCGTTCATCCCTAGGGCCTTATGGCTGTAGTGGATCGGTATCCTATCAAACGTTTTAGCACTGCTTTACGTTTGGCAGGAGCGGGTTCTTTGCCGGGTTGATTTTTCTCTTCCTGCTCGGTTCGAGAGGTTGAGGATTATCTTCCGTAAAACCAAGCAACCTCTGTCGTTTACCTTGGGGAGAGGTCGTCCACTTACTCCCTATCTTCATGGGATCCTTTATCATAGGGTCCTTGAGAAGATGGCTCCTAAGGATTGAGTCCTTCCCCCGGAGGATCTATTTGAAACTCCGGAGAGGTTTTCATCCTTGGAGTACTCTCTTTTCAGAGGGTGGATGGAGCAGTGGCTCTCTTACGTCCATTGGTACTAGAAAAGAGCTTCTTGCCTTGATAACTCATTGGATGTCTTGTTCTCTGGTCCTCTTTATAACCGTCATTGGAATATCCGAACGACAGAGGAAACTCTTCTTCGTTTCGCTTTCTTTTGGAAGTGTTATGACATGGCTGGTGAACTTGGCTTGGATTATCATTCTAACATTCTGACTCCTTTGAGGTCAGGGTGTTCGGATGACCGTCCTTCCAATGGGATGATGGTCTGCTCTTATTCTCCTTGTCCATACTACCTTTCCAACGGTAGTGTGGGGGATCTTCATTCAAAGGCCTTAGCCGGTCTTTCTGTGAAGCTCCTCAAGGTCATTCAACATAAGACTGTAGGCGTCAAGGTCCGGAAACAAAAATATAGGAGTTGTAAAACTTCCAGGGGGTGTTTCCGGTCAACACTAATGGGTTCCAAACCCATTAGTGTTCCCCCGCTCTTCTCTCTTTTTTAATTACTTAAAAAGAGAAAGTCAACGCAGGATGAACTAGTCCCCCTTCCCCGCCCCCTACGCGCATTCCTCAATCAACGAATATGGGCACTGGAAATGAATTCGCAAAAGTAGCAATAGAAAAAAGAAAATATGGAAAGTGTGCCGCGAAGGGACGTCACTTTTGAAGATGGAAGGGCATGGGGATTCCTCATTCTTACTTCACCACGCTTTCCCATATCCTATAATGTAGAAAGAATTCGCGAGTCAATGCCGACTTCTAGTGTTCAGGAAGGGGTGGGGGGAAAGCAAAAATGTCGAGCCTTACTCAATAGGGCAATGAAAAGAGGAGAACGAGGACAGCTGACTACCACTAAAAGTCAGACTACGAGTACGAGTACACATTGTATGATTGAAAACTGCCGCTGCGTACTACCTGGTGCTTGCAGGTCTGACTGCTGTCTTCTCTCCAACAGCTGCTTCAATCAATGTTAAGTCTGACTACGAGGCTTCTTAGCCCGCAGCTGACTACTTATTGTTGAAAGACCGAACAGGAAATTCAAAGTCGTACTACAACTGTAAACATTCCCTCCCCGCCCCTATTAGTCAAGCTTTGATCGACTTGCCCGCACAGCGTCTTTTTTGAGAGAAGAGGTCAAGGGGCTAAGTGACTCTCGAAAGTCGTCTTTTGTATCGCGTCAAGAAAAATGACATAGATAAGATCATTGCTTGAAGAGTTTCATTGTCGAATTGATCTCGGAATTGGATCCCAATAGTAGCTGCTGCCCAAAGGTGCTTTATGAAAGCCGGTCCACAGCAGTGAAAGTACGATTGATTTTGTCGTTTTTCAATAAGGCGAAAACCGCTTCTTGCTTTTTTTGCCGGCTTTCATAGTCAAAGGCTTGACTACTCTGCTTGCTTAACACAAGTGTGATTTAACCTTCACGGACTACTTTACTACCCTCCGGCTCGAAAGCAAGAAGCAAGGGATTGAGCTGCGCGAAAGCCGTTGCTCGTTAGCGCTTTAGTTGCAGGTTACTAATAAGATAGAAAGGGCTTTTTCTCGCTTGTTTGATGAGACCATATAAGGCTTTCTTCAATCGGCACAAGGGGGAAGTCTGATAAGGCTTTAAGAGATGGGGACTCCAGCGGTAAGAAAGAGTCACTTAGTAAATCAATCGGTGGATCACACACACTTGTGTGAGACAGAGACAGGGACACGCCTGACTATTTAGAAAGTATACAAGTGTTGAAAGAGTGAAGTCTGGGGACAACGGTAAACGTGAGGAAGGGGATCTCCAAAGCTACCCGCCCTCATAAATAAGTTCGCAAGCAAGGGACATGCCGAACATCTACCTTTCCAACTAAGTCCAACGCGAGGACTTTTAATTGACGATGTGTTCCATCGTCAGCAAGCGGTGGCCGACAAGGCCCTTTTCCCTAAATATCTTGGGAAGCGAAGAGGACAGGTTTGAAACTCGTTCGGTAAGATTCTCCCGAAGGTAGGCATTTACCCAAGGCACTGAGATTCTGAGTCTCTCAATTATACGTGTTTTAGGGAGTTGAACGTCTTAGTGGCCTATGTGAATATAAGCCAGGAACAAGGATTCCGGAAAGTGGAGTGAAAGCCGGCTCTAAACAGGATCCAAAAACGTTCAAATCCAGTTCCAATCTGGATATTCAAAAAAGTGCAGTTCAATCGTCGAAAGTGATATCTCTTTTAGTCCGGTCTTCTTTTCTCTTTTGAGTCAGGTTCTTAAGACAGGACAGGAAATCGGGTTTTCTGAAGAATCTCTCTTCCGGCCGAGATCGAAACTGGACCTGAAAGAGACTAGACTTCTAGTAACAGTAGGTGCGCCTTCAGTTGAGGAGAGCTGTTCACAAGCAGTGGTTATGAGCTCTTTCTTGTTTCGGTTCAGAAGAGGCTACGCACCTTCACTTCAGTTGCACTAGTGGATTGAATAACCTTTTTTTTTAGTGCATTAAGGTGGCATGTCTTGTTGGTTAATAAAAACACGAATTTCGATAGGCTGGAGGACTGATACTAGAAGTAGGACAAACGCCTTAAAAGAGAAATGAAAGGCATTTTTCCACTTATCCAAGGAATCTCTTTCTTGGCATTTGTATTTGAGAGAGAGAGCTATGCTTAGGTCAGTTTCTTTAGTCAACTTCTTTGGTAAGTCAGAAGTGAACCCCCCTAAACTTCTTTGGTAAGGCGGTAAGAAAGTAGTCCCGTATGAAATTCATAAAACATTCATATCTGGCACTTGAGGAGGTCAATCTTAAGTGTTGGAAGCTACTGCTAAGGTACTCCCCCTCATCTATAAAGGATAGGCAATTGAGAGAGAATAGGGCGCCGGTTTTGATTGAATAATCCTTTCCTGTGCTTGTATTGAGGTATACCGAAGATATGAGTAAAAGTAGGTAACAGAAGGGGAGGGATTGCGGTTTTTTATTAGTGAGGGCAAGCAGCTTTCATTTTTTTTTTAATAGTTTGGTAGGGCTTTAAATTTAAGAGTAGGCGGTTCGTATGTTTTTATGACCCTCAGAATAATAAGTAGGAGGATACGCAGAGCAAAAGCTCTTGAAGTCTACCGGGGCGCGCTTCTTAATTCATCCATTTAGCCCCTACTAGGAACACGTAGATCCAGGGAACCTGGCTCGGGAACAGCTTCTTACTAGTAGGGGCTAATCACAGTAAGAGAGTCCAATCTCTGAAATAGAGCTTAGTCTCTCCATAGTAGTATACTAGTAGAAGGCGTAGGTTATGACTTAATCCAATAGAGTCAGAACACCTTTCTATCTAAAAGAAATGGTGCTCGATGAAACGATCCAGATTCCACACTATGCTGTGGGCTGGGGAGAGAGCTGCTCTGCGAAGCTGGGCGTTCAGTGTTCTTATGGAGGAACCATACTAGAAAGAAAATAGAAAAGGCCTTCAAAAAAGAGCGAGAGAGTGATGGGCAACCTTAGTCTATATGTTGCTCGTAAGCCGCCAAGTACCAGTTTCGCAACAGTACTGGCGCAAAAGGATCGGTCCTTCACTTGCTGATCGTTCGCGAGTTGAACTCGCTCTCTTGCCCCGCCTTTCACTCACTCGCTTGAGTCGGACTCAATCACTCTTTTTGTTTGGAGGATCATTCGTTCTTCACTCTCTTGCCCCCGCAGCCGCAGGGAGCGCAGCAACCAAGGTGCATATTATCATATAGAAACAAGGAAGCGTAGCGAATCACATAGAGAAGCCCCTACCTGCCAGCGCGCGGGGCGGGCGAAGCGCGAAGGGGATGGATGTCTGAGCGGTTGAAAGAGTCGGTCTTGAAAACCGAAGTATTGATAGGAATACCGGGGGTTCGAATCCCTCTCCATCCGCGAAGTCATAAGTTCTCTCTTGCGTTATCTATAGATAAGAACGAATCGGATCGACTCGACTGATATGATAGATGGAATGGGTAGCTTATGTTATGATTTAGTTAGGACTTTGTCTCCCTTTCGTTATCTTCTGCTCCCGGTTGGGGGGGTGGATTATTACCTTTGGGAGCTAAGTCGAAGATCTCGGTGGTCTTGTGAGTGGTTGATAAACTACGATTGCAGTTTTCTTTAGGAAGTCCCATAGCTGTGAGGCTTAACAGACAAAGAAAACGGTGGATACTTCCGGGTAGAAGGTGACGACCCTAATGAATCGACTATGAAGAGAAGGGGATTTGGTGTTGAAAAAGATTCTCCCTATTCAGAGAACGACCATCGTGGAAAGTGGACCCCGAGAAGGTCCGTACGTCGTTAAGAGAGCCTTTTCAGGGGGTGCCCTTATTTTGACCAACATGGATGGAGATGAACTACCAAACCCCGTAAACTCAGATGCTGTGAAAAAGTATTACGCTTGAAATCCGTGTATCTCAATCAGTTGAATTAATGAAAACGGTTTGATCCCTTTTCGCAACCCATTTGATTTTCAGAAAGACTGGGTCTTTCCGGAGGCGTTCTCAGCAGGCTATTAGTTTAGCTCTGTAACATAGATACAAGAATCTGATTTTGGTGAAGCTGGAAAGGGCGTTTAATTGTCCCATAGGAAAGAAGGAAGAAAGGGAAAGCTCATTCGGATAAAAACCCGAAGAGGCGGTCTAGGTGAGAGCTAAAGCGTTGGGAAAGAAAAGGATACCTTGCCGAGTCGAAAAACCCGAAAAAGCGCTTCGACCAAGGGAGGTGAAGCATCTCCTGGAGAACGAGTTCGATCTCCCATTGGTCTTTGGGAGCGGGGGCAAAGTTCGACACCACATGGGAAAAATAAAAAGTAATCCTGGCACAAGCTGCGCTATACATCGTTAGGCTGGAAGAAAAAATAAGTTCTTTTTTGATTATGTTACCTGTTCGACTTTACATCCTTTCCATCTTTTGACATTCCTAACCATAACATCAAATAAACTCCATGAAAGTTTTGTTTGCATAATCCAATCGTTGTCCTTTTTGCTCTGTCGCTTAATCGTGAATTCCCTTGCAAAACTCGTTTGTTCAATCACACGTGCACCTTAATCTTCATCTTTGTTATGTCAAATGAATATTGAAAGAATTCAACAGGTGCAAGCCTTAGAAGCAGTTCTGAGAATCAATCACAGCAAAGAAAAACAAGAAAGCACAGATGATAAATATTGAAACCCGGTAGGCGTGTCAGCAAAAGCTGTTGCACCCTCAAAAAAAAATCTGGACTCCAGTCCGGGATAAACTCATCAATAAAAGGGCACCGAGCCTCTCAGTATGTTCGTCAAGCTCCCCAGCAGAATAACATAGGCTTCAGTCCGGGATGAACTCATTAACAGGATGTTCTTAAACCTTCCAGTGAGATCCGCATGAGGGGATGGTTCATTCGAGCTCTATCAGAGGAGTTATCGTCCGCTCATCGAGAGGATTGTCTGAACCTGGAACGTTGTTCAAAAAACTTAATGGCCATCCTTCGAGATGGGGTCATGTGTTATGACGGCACTGTAAGAAATGTCTGCAGCAATCCAATCACCCAATCTGAGTATGGGGTGAAGGCTGGAACTAAGTCACAGAATTTATTCCTTGCTAGTGAACCTGTTGGTCTATGATTCCACGCCTAGAGACTTTCTCAAAGGAAGCGAGAACGCGGGAGACGGGTTATTCACTCAAATTGGACATTTGGAATTATTCCCTGGGCTTTCAATGGGACCATGCCTTGGATTTCAATCCGAGATCATCCCTTGGGGTTAGTTCATTTCATTTACTGCCCTTCTTTTTCTTTTGCTTGATGAAAGACATCCTGGCAAAGGCCGTGTATATTAGTAAAAAAGGGGACTTTCATGGGTCCGATGGCTCTTTGGTGTGCCCTGTGTGATTGATAAATGGGCTTTTGAAACTCGATTTGTCGCAACAAGAGGTATTGTCTCCGCCTTTTCAAGTAGGGATCATCTCGGCAGTACAGGCAGTTTATGATCCTCCGTTGCTGCTCGGTAGTGGCCTAGCCTAAGGCTCAATGATTGATATTGATCTTCTGCCCACTCACCACTCACATTCTCTTTATCGAATCCTTCTAGGCAGATAGGACTACTCTTGCTTGCTCTTGGCCTTGGCTGCTTAGAGACATCCCTTTAATTCGTCTTAGAGAATGGAATTAGTAATTCGATTTTCGTCTTATTGTAGGTCGGTCATCTGTTCAATCTGGAATTCCATCTCTTGTTTGGTTTCTGGTACCGGTTTCAGTTCCTTTGTTCAAATCAATATCTATGTCAGGCTTCCCTTCCCGGTTGTCCTGTTCAATCCGTTTTTATTTTGTCTGAGGCAAAGGCGAATCCCTTATACTGTATACGGTCGAGCTGGCTTGGCTGGTACATCAAGCATATCGGCATATTGCTTGTTCGGTGTGGTACACATATCTGTCAATGTCAATCAAGTAATAGAATTCATTCCCACTCCCTACTAGTAAAGGGAAAACGTGAAGAATTGCAATTCTTTTTATGAGCTTGTAAGACCCGTTGAAGTCCCGGCTATAAGTAGGCCGTTTGCTATTGCTATAAGGGCTGCTCGCCTTTATACGGCTTGGCTTCGCTATCGCTCCTATGTAGTAGTCGGCCTATAAAGTAGTATTCCTACCATAAGAAAAAGCCTTCTAGTTCTAGAAGCTTCGCCAGAAGCAAGCAAGACGAGGTCGCTCTGCTTCGTAGACAAGGCTCCGTACTTGACTTACGAGCTCGTGTAGTACTCCCCCCTATCTCTAAAGGGGCTTATGCACTCCACTCGCTGTCTACTAAACGAGCGTTAGAGCGAGCGAGTGAAGCCTTCAATTTAGTGGCTTCCCCCCTTTTCCCTCACCCTATTCTTTCATTTCCACTTAAGCTTCCCCGGTTTGGGGAATTAATTGATTGGATACCCGAGAACCATAATCTTTCCTAGGAACAGCTTCTACGACGATAGATAGGGGTCAGGTTTGTTTGGCATCTATGCCCCCTGCCCTCCAAACAGTATGGGAGCCTTTCAGCTCGTACTGCTCACACTCCTAGATTTTCACGGCACCTCCTCCACCATAGTGTGAGCTGCTCCCAGCTCCGAAAAGCGAGGCCTACTTAAAAATTCGCTTTCAACAACGTCAACAACACCACAAAAAAAGTAAACTATGGTTGCCCACTGATCTGATCATAGGTGAAATCCAATCCCTTCGCTTTGCGCCAGGCTTGGAAACCGTAAGTCAGGCTCCCTTCGCCTCTCGGAAGCGAGAAAGCGAGCAGCAAGCTGAAAAAGCCCTTTCTCCTTTTCATAATAATGAGGTAAGCTTCATAGCTCCAACGGGGCAAGCCAAAACCAGCTGAAGGAAGGGCTTCATAGCCTTACCTTATTATTAAAGAAAGTGGAGCTTATTCTTATTCTATTTTCCAAATAAAAAAAAAAAGGTTTGGAACCCTACTCCCCAACAACTACAAGGATGCTTGTGCTTGCTGGCATCAAAGCTCTTCATTCTTTTTAGTAGGATGGGGCGGAGGGCACACAACCCATTCTCTGCTCTTTTCCTGAGCGTTTCACACTAAGCTCTTCGATCCTGCCCTGCGCCTCTCTAGGCATGAGCGATAGCTCATGACTGGTATATGGATCTCTCTATGTAGTGGTCGGCCTTCTAGAAGCTTCGCCAGAAGCGACTAGTCGCTTCCTGAATGCCTCTTTACTTTAGTATGGTCTGTCTAGTCTTTC
>CATIWF010042634.1:0-33288 GCA_949630135.1 Balakata baccata
TCACTATTTAGTACCCTTAACTCTTCAAGAACCCACTGATTTATTTAGATATCATTATATCATGGAGAATGAGATTTCTCATCAAAATAAACCATGTGACAACCTAGAGGTTCAATGAATGCCCAATTCATTGTCTTATACCGGTTATGAACATTGTTAAAATTATCTTTTACCAGAAATATTTATCTCATTATTATCAATAACTTGATAATAAATTCTCTGTAGATAATCAAAGGGCCATATATTTTATAGTATATTTAACTACTACATTCATAATATAATTAACAACTTGAATATTTATTTATTATGAATGTGAAATATACATGTGTCCATTGTGGTATAATAATTAATATATAAAAAGCAGTGAATGCACTAGGGCATACACACCACTGATAACAGTTATTTATATAGATGAAGTAACAGTAAGACCTTATGAAACACAAGAGCTTCATAAGTAAAGTAGGATACGAGTTGTGCCCAAGAGATATAGATCTCTTATAAGTGAACAAAATGGTCTTATTGTTCATAAAGGATGATGAGCTTGCTACATATGAAAATATTTTGAAGAGTTCAAAATATGACTAATGCCCATAAAGCATAAGTCGATACGGATTACATGACTATAAACAAAGTATGGATTTTAGTTAACCCACCTAATGGTATAAAGCCCCATTAGGTGCAAGCAGGTTGTTAAGAAGTTGACCGATATGGAAGGTAATGCAACTGTCTATAAAGCTAGAGTTGGTAGTTAAAGGACGTCGTTAAATACAAGGGTTGAATTTGACAAGACCTTGTACTTCACATACTATGCTTAAATCTATCATATCACTCCTAGCCATTACTACTCATGATGATGAGATTTGGCTAATAGATATGAAGACAGGTTTCATGATGGAAATCTGACTTAAGATGTGTACATGACACTACCTAAGAGATTCATATCTAATAATGGCGAAATAGGATGCAAATTGCAAAATCCATTGATGGATTAGTGCAAACATCGGCAAGTTGAAATATCCAAATTGATAAGGTAATCAAAGTGTTTGTTTTCTCATAATATATGGATGAATCATGTGTTTTGAAGAAGGTTAGTGGGAGTGCCATTATGTTACTAGTGAAGTATATGAAAGACATACTATTAGTAGGAAATGATATCTCATTTCTAAGTTAGTCAATTTGTTACTCTAAAATAATTCTTCAAGAAGAATTTTAAAAGTAACCTGCCAAGAAAGGGATTAAGATCTATAGAGATAGATCTAAGAGGTTGCACAGCCTTTCTTAGTCTATATAGCTAAGATACTCTCTCTAGTCCATGAGATATTCATATGATAGATAGGATTACTCTCTCTAAGGCTTTATGTCCAAAGGCATAAGATAAATGGACGAGCACGAGTGACACTCCATAAGTTTTGGTTGTTGGAAGCACTTTGTGTTATGCTATGTACTAGGCTTAATCGATATCATGTGATGAGCGTCATGAGGTGCTATCAATATGATCTTGTCAAGGGTTTATGGGTGACTATCAAGAACATCCTTAAATACTTTAGAAGGATTGAGGATGTATTCTTGGTTTATAGAGATAGTAAGCTTATGGTAAGTTGTATTTGATGGGTTTTGAGCATGTATCACATACATATTACGCAGCGGAAAATTTCTTTTTTCAAAACCTGAATCAAAAGATTATACTTGTGCCAATTAAAACTAATTTAGCCAAGGAAAATTCAAAAATTATACCTTTATAATTTCCTGATTTTTCTTTAACTTCTCACCTTGTTGGGTTGTAGTAAACGACAACAATCCAATCTTGGATTGTCTCTAACAATATCCATAAGAAGATGAGAGGATGAAACCATTAGGGAGATGGCTTGAACATATCTTAAAAAGCTAGCAATGGTGTACGTTCCTTATGTTCCTTTGAGAGGAAAAATTAATCTCTTTAATTTTTCTTGTTTAATTTTTCTTGTTGTCTCCAAATTTTTTTCTCCTCCCAAAAATTTTTCCTTATCCAAAAGAAAGCTAGATCAAAATTGAAGAGAGAAGAAGATGAAGAGTTGTGAATACTGAAATGGCCAATTGGCCGATTTAAATGGGAATTGGGGCAAGCCAGTAGGCCCACACGGGCCCATTAATTCCCCCAAGCGACGCAATCTTATCGCGAACCGACTCGAAATAATTCTCTCATATTTTGAATCCCATCCAAAGCCAATTTACTCAATCTTCATATCTCCAAAGCATATGACCCATTAGGTTCCCTATTATGTTGGCCGCTTAAATTATCAAATATTTAAGCAAGTCATAAGCCGTATTCAGCAATACATTATGACCCCCAATTCACCAGAAAGTTAGTGGTTTGACTACAAACCTTTCCATAGACAATTTATGTGCAGTTTATCCTTTCACCATTATATGCCCCACTCCGTTTAGAGTATGGACAATATGTCAACTCCCGCAAGACTCACTACGTCACACCTAGCCCAAGTGATGTTAGATCTTGTCCTTAGGACTCATTACTCTATTAGACATGTCACTGAAGACTATATTCAAGACATTTCCACTCTAGCCCGAGATTCCCGAGTAATGATCCCGACAAGAGGCCGTGGGTATATTCTCCCTCTATTAGGAGCGGTGAATCCTCTGTTGGCTACCTAATTATCTTTAAATACCTCAAGCTGTACCTAATCACCACCTTATAAATGACCTCTATAAGGCAACAATGAATGAAGTCAAAGCATAAAATCAATATCCAAGATATTCTTGAGTACCTCAAGTCTAAGGATACTTGCCTCATTGCTATGATGCGACTATCATTGATATTTGAATAGATAATCCATATGATCAACTCATAGCAGGTCATCCAATGTACTTGACTACTCTTAGTAAGCATCCATATGTTAACTTTGAACATCTCATATTCACAGCTTATGAGATCTACTATTTAATCCAATCAAGGAGTGTAACATGTGCTAGTTTATCTGAATCAATAATGTCCCATCTTGTTGATCCTATGACTAGGGATAATTTAGATACTAATATAATTACACATGATAGGAATCTCATTATCATGATTCCATCATGATTTCTTCATGCTATGTTTCATATCATGGACTTTCATTAATCAGTTTAAGATCTATATTAATTCATATGCAAATGAATACTAATATAATGAAAGAATGCCTTTATGAATATGTACACTAACGATTGCCTTTTGGGCACATCACATCACATCTACCAATGATTTCTAAAATCAATTGATAAGATTGAGTACATGCTTAGACCTTTTGATGAGACCATGATTCCATTGTATATGCAATGGCTCTATTGTTGTTCCAATCATATTAGACTTACAATACTAGGAATCACTTCTACCTTGTGATGAATTCCCTTTCCAAACTACTTCCTCATCTGCCTTGGAAGCTGTAATGTACTTTGAGTTGTGGAATCATTAGTCATCATCTATTTGGAACTTTTCTAAATGACTAGACAACTATTTAATGTGAATACATAGCCCGACTAGGATTTTGAGTTATCCTTATCGAATTGGATGCTGGCATCCATAATCCTGCTTACCTTAAGCTTACTATCTCCTTAAACCAGGAATATATCCTCAAACTTTCTCAAGTATTTAAGGATGTTCTTGACAGTCACCCATAATCCATTGATGGGATCATATTGATATCCACTCATGACACTCATAGCATAATATCCATTGGGCCTAGTACACAGTATAGTACATAATGAATCAATAGACCAGGCTTATGGAATTTCATCCATGCTAGTCTATTTGTCTTATGTCTTTGGACATAAAGACTTAGAGAAGGTAATCATATCGATCATATAGGAATAGATCCTCTCATAGACTACCTCATGCTAACCACTTTAGCATCTTAGCTATGTAGACTAAAAAAGAATTAGTAACTTCGTAGATCTATCTCTATATATCTTAGTCCCCTTTTGGCAGGTTACTTTTAAAATCCTTCTTGGAGAATTATTTTAGAGTAACAAATTGACTAGCTTAAAAATGAGAGATAATTTCCTACTAATAGTATATCTTCCACATACTTCACTAGGAACAAAATAGCACTCCCACTAACCTTCTTGAAAACACATGAACCATCCACATATTGTGAGAAAACACACACTTTGATTATCTCATCAATTAGATGTTTCAACTCTCAGATGTTTGCACTAATCTATCAATGGATTTTGCAATTTGTATCATGTTTCATCATCATTAGATATGAATCTCTTAGGTTGTTTTATGTATACATCCTAAGTCAGATTTCCAAAATGAAACCCGTCATCATATCTCTTTAACGATGTCTTTTAACAACTAACTCTAGCTTTATAGGCAACTACATTACCTTCTATGTCGGGCTTCTTCTTGAAGACTCACTTGTACCCAATGGGTTTTGTCCTATTAGGTGGGTTAACCAAAGTCCAACTTGGTTTATAGTCATGGAATCCATATCGACATATGGCTTATGGCCATTAGTCATATTCTGAACTCTTCATAGTCTCTTCATAAGTAGTAGGCTCATCATTCTCTATGAGCAATACAACTTTTTATTCACTTATAAGAGATCGATTTCTCTTGGGAACAACCCGTATCCTATTTTACTTATAAAGCTTTTATGTTTCGTAAGGTCTTACTGTTAGTTCATCTATATGAATAACATATTTGGGCTTTGTTAGTAGATTTGTGTCTGCTTAAGTATATATTTGAATTTCATCAAGTTCATTCTTGCTCCCACTATCTTATTGTAGAAGAAACTCTTTTCTTGGAAGATAGCATTGTTTGAAATAAACACCTTTTACTTCAAACAGTGGTAAAACTGATAACCAAATGACTCTTATTGGATATCCCACATATAGACCTAGGGTTAGATTGAGCTTTTAACTAATCCAACATTATCTACTTCTCTTAAGTAAGATAATCCTAAACATTCATTTATGAAAGAATAGGCTTTATGTTATTTCATATCTTATATGGAACAATATCAATTGATTAATATGTATTATGTTTATAATATAAATATAATCTCGTGTGTATGACCATAAAAGGAACTTTAAGGAATTTTAAAAGCATATTATATACCTCACCATGTCTAACAAGGTTCGGCTACTCCTTTTAGCCACATCATTATGCTATGGCATATAAGATATGGTTCAATTAGATAAAATCTTATTATCTCTTATATGACACTGAAACATTTAGCTTAAGTATTATTTAACTTCGATATAATCTAAATGTCTTAATACTTTTACTAAATTGTTCCTCTACTTCATTTTTTAATTCTTTGAATATTTCGAAGGTTTGAAATTTGTATCTCATACAAACACCCAAATTATGAGCGATCATAATTAAGGTAATGAAGTAGACAAAACTATTTATGGCATGTATGAACATTGGTCCACATAAATCTATATGTATAAGGTCCATCACTCATTTTGCATGTTCATCCTTTTTCACTAAAAAGTGATTTTGTTAACTGGATTAACAAGACTAGACATTATTAATACGGATAGACTAACACATGTTATACTCCTTGATTGAATCAAGTAGTAGATCTCATAATTTGTAGACATGAGTTGCCTAAAGTTAATATGTGGATGCTTGTTAGAGTAGTCAAGTACATTGGATGACCTGCTATGAGACCATCATATGGATTATCTATTTAAATATCAATGATAGTCTCATTATAGCAATGGTGTAAGTATTCTTAGATTTAAGGTACTTGAAGATATCTTGGATACTGATTATATGCTTTGACTCCATTCCTTGTTGCCTCATAGAGGTCGCTCATTGGGTTGTGATTAGGTATGGCTTGGGTAGCCAACAGAGGATTCACCAGTCCTTATAGAGGGAGTGTATACTCACAGCCTCTTGTAGGGATCATTACTCAGAAATCTCTGGCCAAAGTGGAAATGTCATGAAGATGGTCTTTAGTGACATGTCGATTTGAGTAATGAGTTCCAGTGACAGGTTCTAACATTACTTGGGCAAGGTGTGACATAGTTAGTCTAACGGGAGCTGACACAGTTCACGCTCTAAACCTAGTGGGGTATAGATGAAGGGTTTTGATCATGTATCACATACATATAACGCAGCGAAAATAAAAATTTTCAAAACCCGAATCAAAGGATTTTCATGTGCCAATTAAAACTAATTTAACCAAAGAAAATTCAGAATTTATACCTTTATAACTTCTTGATTTTTCTTCAACTTCTCACCTTGTTGGGTTGTAGCAAACCACAACAATCCAATCTAGGATTGTCTCTAACAATATCCACGCGAAGATGAGAGGATGAAACCACTAGGGAGATGGCTTGAACATACCTCAAAGTGATAGCAATGGTGTATGTTCATATGAGAAGAAAATTAAACTCTTTAATTTTCTTGTTATCTCCAAAAATTTTTCTTCTCCCAAAAATTTTTCCTTGTCTATTTTCTATCTTTTGAGGTCTTTTAGATCTAAAAAAAATCAGAAAAGTAGATCTAAATTGATGAGAGGAAAAAGTGGGAGTTATGTGAATAGTAATGGTGATTAAATGGCCATTTAGTGCCCATCGGCCAGCTACTGCGCGCTGGCATGCGCAGCAGCCCGCTTGGGCCTGCTGGGCAGGCCCAGTTGGCCTGGCAGGCAGGCCAGCTGGGCCTACTGAGGCGGGCTGCTATGCGCGCTGGTGCACAGCTGCCCGCGGGTGGGACTTAAATGGCCTAAATGGCCATTTAATCACTCCATTACTATTCATGTAACTCCACTTTCTCCTCCTCTCAATTTCGATCTACTTTTCTGATTTTTTTTAGATCTAAAAGTCCCCAAAAGACAGAAAATAGACAAGGAAAAAATTTTTGGAGAAGAAAAATTTTTGGAGACAATGAGAAAATTAAAGAGTTTAATTTTCTTCTCATATGAACATACACCATTGCTAGCACTTTGAGATATGTTCAAACCATCTCCCTAGTGGTTTCATCCTCTCATCTTTGCGTGGATATTGTTAGAGACAATCCTAGATTGGATTGTTGTGGTTTGCTACAACCCAACAAGGTGGGAAGTTGAAGAAAAATTAAGAAATTATAAAGGTATAAATTCTGAATTTTCTTTGGTTAAATTAGTTTTAATTGGCACATGAAAATCCTTTAATTCGGGTTTTGAAAATTTTTATTTTCTGCTGCGTTATATGTATGTGATACATGATCAAAACCCTTCAGAGGCAACTCAACAAACCATCCTTAGTTTAGTTGATAGGCATCTGATCCATACCAATTGCATTTCCATGTAACTATCAAATCTTGTGCTATCAATTAATTGATGTATGCATACATATTGGGCTATCAACTCTTGATATGTGCATATCTCATGTACACTTATGCAACTTCACCTCCAATACTCATTGACCTTGGCACAAATCTAACAAATCAATGATATTGGTTAAGTCCAACTTATTAATCATGAAAACAAATTTCTATGGTTCAAATATATTCTTATAGAGTGAGCTTAAGACAACTTAACAACTCTAACTCTAGAAGAACTCTAGTTCTCCCCACGTTAATGGAAGGCATAAGACATAATTGTTTATTTAGCAAGGGATTTTGCTAATTTAGTCTCATCATGTTATTATTGTATACTTTTATATAACATACATTCATCACATGGATATATAAAGATAGTTACATTAACTATATGACATGATTATAGACTTACTAAAGTCAGTCTCTTGAGCCAAATAGAGATTGACTAGGTCTTACCTAGGTATATGCATGAATTACAACCCAAAAATATAAATCAAATTCCTACTTCTAAGTCTTCTTGTTTATGGCACCATCTCATTTGCTTCCTACTTCTTTGTATCTCCATTCTATCCTAATCCTATGTAATCTAATTACATATTTCAAATATAGAAAACTTCAATTTACATTTGAGGAGAGTAAGATGAAAAACAAAATACATAAGAAAGAAGCGATACGGAGGGACACGCATGCCCTATTTACTATAAAACAAAAATCATGCATGCTCAATCACATTAGGCCTAAGTCTATAATCATCCATCATGCCTTTCATATCTCCAAAGCCATTTTACTCATTCTTCACATCTCCAATACGTATAACCCATTAGGTTTCTAGTTATGTTAGCCACTTAAATTATCGATTAATTTAAGCAAGTCATGAGCAGTATCTAGCAACACATCATGACCCCCAATTGACCGGAAAGTCAGTGGTTTGACTACGAAACTTTCCATAGACAATTTCTGTGTAATTTATCCTTTCACCATTCTATACCCCACTCGGTTTAGAGTATAGACAATATGTCAACTCCCACTAAACTAACTATGTTACATGTAGCCCAAGTGAAGTTGGATCTTGTCCTTGTGACTAATTAGTCTATTAAACATGTCACTGAAGACCATCTTCATGACATTTCCACTCTCGCTAGAGATTCCCCAGTAATGTCCTGACAAGTGGCCATGAGAATACACTCCCTCTATTTGAAGTGGTGAATCCTTTATTGGTTACCCAATTACCTTTGAATACCTCAAGACCAATCACCACCCTATGAGCAACCATTATAAGGTAACAAGGTATAAAGTCAAAGTACAAAATCAGTATCCAAGATATCCTTGAGTACCTCAAATCTAAGAATACTTGCATCATTACTATGATGAGACTATCATTGACATTTGAATATATCCATATGATTGTCTCATAGAAGGTCATCCAATGTACTTAACTACTCTTAGTAAGCATCCACACGTTAACTCTAAATATCTCATGCTTACAGATTATGAGATCTACTTCTTGATCCAATCAAGGAATATAACATGTGCTAGTCTATCCAGATTAATAATATCTCATCTCATTAATCCTATGGCTAGGGATAATTTAAATACTAATATAATTACATATAATAAGAATCTCATTATCATGATTTCATCATGATTTCCTTCTTGCTATGTTATGTATCAAGGACTTCATTAATTGATTTAAGATCACTATCAATTCATATATCAAATGAATACCAAATTAATGAAAAATGTCTTTTATTAATTAAATAAATATTTACAATAAGTGCTAAAGTTGCTAAAGATAATTGCCTTTAAAGCACTTCTCTAATAGTGGCAAGCCCAATGCGCAGGTTCTGGCAAAATTAGCTAAGGCCAAATTGGCCCCTATGCCAAATTGGGCCCTAAACCTATTTTGGTAATTTTTCCAACCCTAGGGTGTTTGGAAACACCTATAAATAGTATTTTTTATCAGAAAAACTGAGGAGCTACCATAGAAAATTAATAGTTAAGTTTCTTAGAATTTCTCTCAAAGAACATATAAAATGCTAGTACATTGTGTGTATTCAAACTATTACCCTTGTGGTTTCTTTCTTCCATTTCCGTATGGATTATTATTAGAAACAATCCAAGATTAGATTGTTATAGTTTGCTATAACCCAACAAGAAGAAAAATTGAAGAATTGGTTCAAGAAATTAAAGGTATAATTTCCAACTATGATTTTGTTAAATTAGTTTTAATGGCACAAGTAGAATCTTACAATTTAGGTTTTGATTTTTTTTTGTTTCCACTGCTATTTTGTGTATGAGATACATCCTTAAAACCCAACAATAGTTTGTGATGTATATATTTTTAACATGTATGGGGCCTACAGCCCAAAACTAAATGATGATGTATATAATGTGAAAAAGAAAAAAAATGTATGAGCTGTTATGATATGTATTAGATTGACATATGAAATGATGATAATTATTCAATAATAAGATAAGTACAAATGTAGCATTTCATTTATAAAATGGAATTGTTCCTATTATAGGGTGATATAATGGGCATAGTCCTGTTGTATAGATAGGGCGTCACAACTTAGGCTAGGTGTGACGTAGTCAGTCTAGTGGGAGCTGACACGTGTCCATGCTCTAAACTGAGTGGGTATAGTATGGTGAAAGGACGAATTGCACGTATATTATCTATATAAAGGTTTGTAGTCATGCCACTGACTTTTCGGTCAATTGGGGGTCATGTGTTGCTAGATCCCGCTCATGACTTGCTCAATATCAATTGTTGATTCATATGGCTAACATAACTGGGAACCTAATGGGTCACACACTTTGAAGTTATAAAAGAGGAATAAAATGATCTTGGATGAGATATAAAAATATGAGAGAATTATTTAGGGTTAGACCATGATGAAATCGCAGAAAAATTCTAGAAAAAATTCACTCCGGGGGTCACAATGTTAGAGATGTGCCTAAAAGTCAATCACCTCAGACACTTAGTATATACATTCATAAAAACATTCTTTCATTATATTAATATTTATTTGCATATGAATTGATATAGATCTTAAACTGATTAATGAAAGTTCATGATATGAAACATAGCATGAAGGAATTATTTAAATTATCCCTAGTTATAGGATCAACAAGATGGGACATTACTGATCCGGATAGACTAGCACATGTTATATTCTTAATTGGATCAAGTAATAGATCTCATAAGCTGTGAATATGAGATATTCAAAGTTAACATGTAGATGCTTGTTAAGAGTAGTCAAGTACATTGGATGACCTGTTATAAGACGATCATATGGATTATCTATTCAAATATCAATGATAGTCTCATTATAGCAATGGTGCATGTATCCTTAGACTTGAGGAACTCAAGGATATCTTGGATATTGATTCTATGTTTTGACTCTATTCCTTATTGCCTCATAAAGGTCGCTTATAGGGTGGTGATTGGGTACAACTTGAGGTATTCGAAGGTAATTGGGTAGCCAACAGAGGATTCACCACTCCTGATAGAGGGAGAGTATACCCACGGTCTCTTGTCGAGATCATTACTCGGGAATCTCTGGCCAGTGTGGAAACATCCTGAAGATGTTCTTTAGTGACATGTCTAATAGAGTAATGAGTCCCAAGGGCAAGATCTAACATCACTTGGGCTAGGTGTGATATAGTCAGTTTAGCGGGAGCTGACACATAGTCTATGCTTTGAACTGAGTGGGATATAGGATGGTGAAAGGATGAATTGTACATATTATTATCTATGGAAAGGTTTGTAGTCAAACTATTGACTTTCCGGTCAATTGGGGGTCATGATGTGTTGTTGGATACCGCTCATGACTCGCTCGAATTAATTGTTAATTTGAGTGGCCAATATAATTGGGAACCTAATGAGTCACACACATTGGAGGTGTGAAGAATGAGTAAAAGTGGCTAACATAATCGGGAACCTAATGGGTCACACACATTGAAGGTGTGAAGAATGAGTAAAAATGGTCTTGGATGAGATCTAAAAATATGAGAGAATTATTTAGGGTCGGATTGTGATGGAATTACAAGAAAAAAATACAAAAATTTTTCAGGAGAGTCGCAGGCCTATGACGGGCCAGTGCTTGCACGCTGGGGTGCTAGTAGAATTGGTGCCAAATTGGCCGCTAAACCTATTTTGGTAATTTTTCCAGCTCTAGAGTATTTAGAAATACCTATAAATAGTATTTTTCATCAGAAAAACTGAGGAGCCACTATAGAAAATTAATAGTTAATCTTTTTTAGAATTTGTCTCAAAGAACATACACAATACTAGCACATTGTGTGTGTTCAAACCATTATCCTTATGGTTTCTTTCTTCCATTTCCGCGTGGATTATCATTAGAGACAATCTAAGATTGGATTGTTGTGGTTTGCTACAATCCAACAAGAATGAAATTTGAAGAATTGGTTCAAGAAATTAAAAGTATAATTTCCAACTATGATTTTGTTAAATTAGTTTTAATGGCACAAGTAGAATCCTATGATTTGGGTTTTGATTTTTCTTGTTTCCGTTGCTATTTTGTATATGAGATACATGTTCAAAACCCAACATACAAACCAGTAAGGCTAGCGGCCTATGCTCGCATAAGCTTGCAGCCAACACAATTTGTTGGCCAAATTGTGCCAAACTTCCTATTTAGCCCCCAAACCCTATTTTAGCATTTTTGGTCTTTCAGGCAACCTTAGGGTGTTTAGGAAATACCTAAATAAAGCATTTTTCACTAGAAACTTTGCACTAGCCTCCATAAAAATTAAGTATTAATTTTCTAAGTATTTTTCTCTCAAAGAATATTATTTTTGCTAATACAAAAATAATTATTCTAGGCCATCCCCTATGAAGTTTTCTACTATAGGTTCATCATTTTGATTTTGCCAAGTTCATCATCTATAAACTTAAGGTTCATCATTTGATACTTATAGGTTCACCATCTATGGCTTATGGATTCATCAATCAACTTACAAGTACATTTTTAGCATAATCATGCATCTCCCATCATGACATTCATGTAGTTTATATATCTCACACCATAAACAATTATCACAATATACATACAAAGCAACAAGGAACACATTAAGATTTGAAGGTCCATATGTACAGACCTTAACTAAATGGTGACCTCCATAGCATCCAACTTCAACCAATCTAATTCTCCTTCTTTTTGGAATAGTTTCTCCAATTTGTTGTAAGCCCTTTTTGAAAGTAAAATTGATTAGTACAATGCTTGAACACTTTTTTCTCAAGATTGTTTTTAAATAAACAACTAAAGTTTCTCTTGGGGGGCTGTGTGATCTACTCGAACTGTTCAACCTATAACTTCTTTTATACTTGTCTAATTAACATAATTATTATTTCTAATTAAAGTTAACACATATTATTATACTAAAATTTCAGCTCATTTGGACCATTACACAAATTTTAGTGAAATTTTAAATGTTGTCATGTTTTTTGTCCTTAGATAATTTTGGAACTCCTTTAAAAATCCATTTCTTTTAACGTGTAGGTTAGATTATTGTGAAAATTTGTAGACACTTAGAGAGGTCAATATGACATATTTTTCATGACAATTTTTTCCAAATATTGCATCTAAAGTCATCAAACATTAGAGAACATCTAACTGGTCCAACACAGGGTAATAACCCGACCAATCTTTATTGTTATGATCATAACTCATAAAATACTCAACACATTAAGGTAAGGTTTTCACCAAAGTTTAGCTAAGATATAAAGTTAAATTTTTGGTGAACACTTTGGTTAATTTGGACCACAAGAAGCTCAAAAATAAGGATAAAGAAGCCAGACTAATATTGATACCCAAAAAACAACTTTGATCAAAGGAACATTTATGATTCTTTTCACAATAACTTAATCTAAACAAAGAATATGAACACAAAATTTGGTATACATCTAAAGGACATGTAAATCTACAACTTTTATGTTTTAAGCTTCAATTGAATAGACCTCTAACTGGGTGAAATAAAAATTGTACTAAAATCAGTTGGAGTACCCTTTAAAACCAGTATCACTTCTTTGATGATATCTCTTCATATACACTAAATCACTCAAAATTGTTTCAAAGGCATATAAATGAGACATAAATTTACAACTTTCATGGAATTTCTTAACATTCGGCCTCTAAGAGTATGAAAATAAGACTCTAATCTCTGCCATAAGAACAAGATTCTAAGAAAAAAATATGTTGACTAGCAACACCACCTATTAGCCTTTAATCCATCTTTAACCATTCAAGAGAGATTAATTCACTTACCACTGATCAAAAAACTTTATTTGTGGCTGGATTTTGAAAGAAAATTGAGAAAATAGGAAGAAGAAGAGGAAGAAAAATAATTGATGAAGAATGGGTTGATTTATCCAAACTTATCCTAAGCCTACTAATTCGTGGCCACAAAAAAAATTTTTCCTTTTTTTTTCTTTTTTTTTTTCCTTTTCTCTTATATGTTCATTCTTTCTTTATTTTTTTGTCCTATATGCTTGACCTCCAAATCTCATATACCTTTCATATAACACACATATAACATATAACCTTCATCAAAACTTTCATATATTATATATATGATAATATTACACTCAATTCTAAGCCCTAACTAGTGGGCGTTGTAACACCCCCTTCACATAGCTAGGATTTAATCCCAGCTCACATGAGGATCATATTACCAAGACTATATGAACATGTGAAAATTCAAAATCTGTTTAAAATAATGTAATGCATCATGACCATGATGACTAACTTTAAATCAAACCATATGATTCATCAAAATTTTCAACAATACTTGTTTATACTTAAGAATATGGAGTTTACAAAAATGTTTACAAAAGAGCTTAGCCCTTAAAAGAGCCATACAATACAAAATTCCAAATGTTCAATAAGTTGACATTTTCAAAATGAAGACTTTACAAAAGAGTCACTATGTGGCTATACCCTACAGCTCTGCTTGGTCTCTGTACTCTGGGCTTTTGTCTTCTGCGACTCTTCAAGCTAATTCTCTCCACCTACATGAGAGACAACAACACTCCCATACTAAGAAATCGCTTAGTGGTATACAATGATACAAATAGCTTACAATGTATAACACAAACAATTATTACAACAAAGATTCATACATATATCACTGTATTATAATCAAGCTCAATGAGATAAACATGGATTGTAGTAGTCTCTATAGGTATATGCCGGTCACCGGCTAGAGGTTAGGCTTATCGCAAGCTCAATTCTGTAAATTTATGTTCTTAGGGATTTATAGTGCCGCATAACCCTAGTAGGCAAATCATAATTCCTCCGTTTAAGCTCAAGAGGCAATTCACAATTCCTCCTTGAGCATTCATAATTGTCAAGAACATATAATCTATCTCACACTCCATTTCCAAGCAACATTTCATACACATTGGAGATATGTCCTTCACTAATAATTCAACTAACATCACAATTGCATTTCAAATATCATGTCATACTCTTTATATCATTTATGGATCAACATAATTCACATCTAGTTCAAACATTCATATCATTTCAATTATGTGCAATACATGCATAAGAAACTCAATATGTCACGGAAGCTAGGGTATCAAAGTATACAAACCTTAAAACACCACCAAAAGTCAGCTCCTCCACCTTCCCGGTGGTTGCCTGAAGGATCTTGAGGAGCTCCTAAAATAAATATTACTCATCAATACCTTACTTTGTATTGAAAACCATAAAGTTCCATGGTTCTCACCTAAGATTTGTTTCCAAACTAGATCAGTGGTTTGTAATCACTCTTTTATACAAGGCTAAACTATTTAAATCACATGATCTTTCTCTATTTTCCCCCATTTCGGTCATAAACCCCTAACCCTAGGTAAATTTTCGAGTTTCTTCGTGACGAGAGGAGAATCAAAGAAAATCAAAGATCAAAGATGGTAAAGTGGTGTAAAACTTACCAAAATCCCCTTAGGTTTCTCCTTAGGGTAGGGTTTTGGTGTTGGGTCTACTTTCTCCTCCTTCTCCCTTGCAAAATCTCTGACTTTCTTCTTAAATATCCCTTATAAGTGAAGATTTACAAGTTTGATGATGTTTTTCTCAAGTGTTTTAGGTGTTCTTTGAGTTGGATTCAAGTTTAGAAGGGAGAAGAATGGGTTTCTAGAGTTTTCTCTCAAGTGAGGGGTGGGTGAAAATGAGTTTTTGACTGAAAGAGAGAGAACACATGTATTTATATACCTAACATCAGCATGGGTCGTGCAATCTACACGAGTTGTGCTCCGTACCCTAAAACTCTTTGTCTCGATATTGCACAGGTCATGAATAGTGTCTTCAGCCTTATTCCCTGCACGTGTCGTGTAACATACACGTGTCATGCACAACCACTTTGGTCACATGCCATGCACAGGTCGTGTAACATGTATGGGTCATGGACAACCCTTATCTCAGTTTCTCTTATTCTTTTTCATGTCACTAACTTTTTTAACACCCCAATCGATCATAATAACTTCTAGGCCCGTTTTGTGGGTGTGACAGGTGTTACATGTCATGTACTAGGCCTAATAGATATCATGCTCTAAGTGTCATGAGCGAATATCAATATGATCTCGTAAAGGGTTTATGGGAGATTGTCAAAAACATCCTTAAATACATGAGAGGGATTAAGGATGCATTTTTTATTTAAGGAGAAAGTAAGTAGAATTATGGATGTCAGCATCTAATTTGACAAGGATGACTTAAAATCCTAGTCATGCTATGTATTCATATTAAATGGTTGGGTAGTCAATAGGAAGCGTTCCAAATAAGCGACGACTGCAGATTCTACAACTGAAATTACATTGCAACTCCAAGGTAGCTAAAGAAGCGGTTTTGATAAGTAAAATTCATCACATGTTAGAAATGATTCCTAGCATTGTTAATTCAATATGATTAGAATACCAATAGAATAATTAGATGATCAAAAGGAATCATGGTCTCATAAAAAATCCAAACATGTATTAAACGTTACCAATTGATTAAAGAAATCAAGTGGTAGATGTGATGTAATGATAGAAATAGTTCCTACTAATCAAAAAATATATGATCAAGTCATTAGACCAAACCCCAAAAAGGAATATGATCGTCATATTCTCGCCTATAATGTAATGTACAATGACGATTGGCTTTAGTGCAAGTGGAAGATTGTTAAAGATATGCCTAAAAGGCAATCACCTTAGGCACTTAGTATACAAATTTATAATGGCATTCTTTCATTATATTAGTATTCATTTGCATATGAATTGATATAGAACTTAAACTGATTAATGAAAGTCTATGATATGAAATATAGCATGAAGGAAATCATGATGAGATCATAATAATGAGATTTTATCATGTGTAATTATGTTAGTATCTAAATTATCCCTAGTCAAAGGATTAATAAGATAGGACGTTATTGATCTGCATAGACTAGCATATGTTATACTTCTTGATTAGATCAAGTAATAGATCTCATAAGCTGTGAGCATGAGATGTTCAGAGTTAACATGCAGATGCTTACTAAGAGTAGTCAAGTACATTAGATGACCTACTATAAGTCAATCATATGGATTATCTATTCAAATGTCAATGATAGTCTTATCATAGCAATGGTGCAAGCATTCTTAGACTTAATGTACTCAAGGATATCTTGGATATTGATTTTGTGCTTTGACTCCATTCCTTGTTGCCTTATAGAGGTCACTCATAGGATGATGATTGGGTATAGCTTGAGGTATTCGAAGGTAATTGTATATCCAACAGAGGATTCACCGCTCTTGATAGAGGGAGTGTATACTTATAGCCTTTTGTCGGGATCATTACTCAAGAATCTTTAGCCGAAGTGGAAATGTCGTGAAAATGGTCTTTAGTGACATGCCTAATAGAGTAATGGGTCCTAGTGACAAGATTTAACATCACTTGGGCTAGGTGTGATGTATTTAGTCTAGCAGAAGCTGACACATGGTCCATGCTATAAACCAAGTAAGGTATAGTATGGTGAAAGAACGAATTGCATAGATATTGTCTATGGAAAGGTTCATAGTCAAACCACTGACTTTCTAGTCAATTGGGGGTCATGGTACTCATGACTTACTCGATATCAATTGTTGATTCGGGTGACCAATATAACCAGAAACCCAATAGATCACACACTTTGAAGGTGTGAAAGAGGAATAAAATGGTATTGGATGAGATATAAAAATATGAGAGAATTATTTGGAGTCGGATCGTGATGGGATCGCAGAAAAATTTCAGAAAAAATTCGTTTGAGGGGTCACGGGCCCACAAGGTTGGCAGTCCATGCTCGTATCAGTATGTGGCCAGCACAATTTGTTGGCCAACTTGTGCCAAACTTCTTATTTAGCCCCCCAAATCATATTTGGCATTTTAGGCAACCCTAGGATATTTAGAAAATACCTACATAAAGAAGCATTTTTCACTAGAAATTTTGCCCTAGCCTCTATGAAAAGGAAGTGTTAATTTTCTAAGTATTTTTCTCTCAAAATTTTTTTTTTGCTATAAAACAAATAATTATTCTAGGCCATCACCTATGAGGTTTTCTCCTTCTAGCTTTGTATGGATTACCATGGGCTTAATATGTTGTAGTTTGCGACAACCCAATATGATAAGGAGGTGGAAAAATTCAAGAACACCAAAGGTAAAATCTTCAAACCTTTTATTTTGGTTAATTAATTTTGATAAGACAAGTTGAGTCATAGATTCGGGTTTTGATTTTTTTTATATTTTTCGTTGTATTTTATGTATGAGATACATCCTTAAAACTCAACAATAATTACATGAGATGAATAAGTGGTATGCTATGCATGTGATATATGTGTGCTATCATGCTATATTGATACATGGTTGTTGGTTGAGGCGATTCACATGCTTGTGCATATATATATATATATACACACACTATCCATGCATATGATTAAACATTTATATTGTTATGTGCCACTAAGCATTTTATGATTAGCATGTAGATATTGTTTTTCTACATAGATTGAAGATAGTTCGTCTTTCGCTGACTAGTAGGAGGTCCCAAAGAGAAGAGTTATAGGATAAGCTTGTTGGAGTTAGTGATACAACTATGCCTTTTGTTTATTTATTTATTTATTTTTTTGGATAGAGATATAGATTTATATATGTTGTATGACATATAAAGATTTAAACCTTTAGTGGATTTTTCTGTAACTTTGGCCAAGTTAAGGCATTTACTTTGTATTATATAAATTTTTATTATTATACATCTTTAAAGCTCTATTTATGTTTCAAAAAGTCATCCTGGCTATGGTACAAAGTTATTTTTAAAAAAATGAGCATAATTTACCTTCTATGCATTTTAGTACTTTTTTATATAGTTGAAGAATATTTCTTGATTATATGGTGGGGTGGGATATTACACTAGCTTCACGTCCAGTTTCATGATCGGAAAGCATAATGGGGAAAGAAAGTTCCTGACCGGGAGATAGGTATTGTGAGTGGGAAATTCAACCTAATATAACAGTGTTAGAGACGAGATTCAATCAAAGGAAGCCACATGTCATTACTTGGTGGACAAAGATAATTCGCAACCACGAACACCCTGTTCCCAACCGGAAACGTGCCTTTGCAGACAACATTTAATGTTCTTGTAAGAAGACATTAAGAAGAGTTATGACATCATTTGTAACGGTTAATTGGTACGTGATGAGTATAAATATCCTACCAAAAAACCATTTATGATACCTTACCAACTCTTAAATACAAAAACTCTTGTAAGTTTAATTCTCAACTATTGATTCATTAATTCTTTGTAAGGTTCCAGTGTTAGCTTTAAACACTTGAGTTAATCTTGTACAAACGTGTGAGAGCCAAGTTATAAGGTTTTGATTGTTGTATTGTCCATTGAAATACAAAGATTTTTTTGGTTAAGGTGGGAAAACACCTAATTGTGAGTGAGCTAGTAAAACACTCAATGTAATCCAAGAGTATTAGATAGTGGCACTCTCAATTACAATTAGGGAGATGACTAGGATTTGTTAACACTCGAACCTTTGTAAATGTCATGTGTCATCTCCTTCCCTTACTCTCTTCTATATCTTGTTTAAATTGCATTTGCACAAATTTTTAATTCCGCATTAATTTATTCTCCATCTTGATGATTGTTTGAGCAACATAATGATTAGAAACAAAAATAAGAGATTTAACTGTTATAAATAATAAGTTCATCTATACACCTACTGCACTGTCAAAATATATATTTATAAACTTAATGTTAGTGTGAATATTTATATTATATATATATATATTTATGTATAAACTTGTATTATAAAATATTATATTATTAATAATATATTGCAAATTTATTCACATATAAACTTATATTATATATATTTAAAAATGTTATAATATATATTTGAATACTTTATATAGCTTGAAGGGAAAATAACAAAAAAAAATCATAAATTTTGTAAGATTTCACAATTATATTTAATTCTAAAAAATTCTATTTGAATTATATAAACTTTCATTTTTTAAACAAATTTATCTTTGGTAGCATGAAACCTATATGCAAATCTAACTAATGTTTACATGGATTGATCAAACAAAATAATTGGTACTTATGTGAATTAAATATGTTGACTAGAGAAGAAGAGACAAAAGAAAAAGAAGAGGAAGAGAGAAAAGAAAAATGAAGAAAAAAGAGAGGACATACAGAAGAAATAATAATAAATATCTTTTTAATAGAGCAATTATATGTCAATTTATAATTAGATATATTAATTAAATCATCATATTTAATTCCGTCAAATTACATTAACACGGAGATTGGTTTCGTATTACCAAAACTAAATTTGTTTTAAAAATAAAAATTCATATAATATGAATAGAATTATTTTATAAATGGATATAATTATTTTTTTACTAATATAATTTGATATAATTGTTAAATTTTACAAAATTCAAATTTTTTTTATAATTTGCCCTAATATGAATAATACTAAAATTATTAAATAGATTACATATTTTTAAATCTATCTAATTGAATATTAATAAGTTAGGCAGTAGATAAAATTTGCTTATAATATTTTTTCTTTGTCATAAATATATTGATACGATTATAATAATATGTTTAACTCAAATCTATATAAATTTTAGTTCCTATCCTTAGTTTATAAAAGTTTTCCCATTTTTATAAATTTTTATTAATTTTTGTTATCAAACAAGAACAAAATTGAATATAATTAAGAAGAAAATTGAAATCAATTGAGATAAATGAAATTTTCACCTATATTCAATTAGCACAAATGCAGGAAAAGTAACACCACTTTGTTTGAAATTCGGAAAAACAATTTCTCTGCAAAAGCAAAGCCCACGGCTACAATTTTGTTTTAAACAGAAACCCAAAAAATATTAGTTACCTAAACAAAATTCCATTTTTTTTTGTTGCAATTCGTTGAGTTACTGTGGAAACTCACCGAGATCTCCATTTTTTTTTTCTGACTTATTTTTATTCTAGCCCAGATCAATTCGTATTTTGCTAATTCGGTATCCGTATATCTTTTATTGAGATTGATTTGAGAATTAACTGAATCTGGGTTCTTGAGTTCAGGTAAGTTCTTCTATATCCATCCTTTTTAGATCTTCTCTCAAATTCTCACGGTTGAATACTGCATTATATGTACCTTTTCGTTTGGTTGTTGAGAAAATGGCTCGACTAATGAATTTGTTTTATTTGGATTTGGTTGGTTGTTTTGGTTTCTCTAAAAAATTACTTAGCTGTATTTACTGCAAAATCAACTTAGCAATGAATTGGTTTGATTCTAAACTTTTGTAGTTCTTACTTATCTCTTCCATATGTAGGTGACCGAACAAATCTTTGCTGCATCGTAGAAAGCACTTTGAAGTAGGATACTTTGAAATGCTCATTTCTGGGTTTCCTTTACAGGCTTTGATTTTTTCATTGCATTTGTCTAAGAGGAGTAATCCAAGAAGACATTGACCACTAGATTAGCTGAATTGGCAAGGATGGTCCAGTAAAGGGATGAAAATTATGAAAATCATACATAAGATTGTGGTCTAAGAAGAGCAGAATTTGCTTTTTTGATGGATTAAAAAGGGTGTGGAATATTATAGAAATGAGTCGATTGCCTACTTTTTCTGTTAAGTCAGAGCCTGATATAAAAACTGATCTTGAATCTTTGAAACAATGGGTGGTTGCTTTTTGTATCATTAGATTTGATCTTGAACAGGGTCAGCTCATTGAAGAGTGTTACCCACCTGGTCTACTCACAAATGAAGAGGAACTTGATGTGGCTTTCAGTTCATTTCCAGATTCTGTTTCTCAGCATCAGAATCGATCAAGCATTCATGATTGCATATTTTTTTTCCGTATCAGGAGACGGAAATGTTCTGAAGAAAGCATTGTCACTGCCTCTGAGATACCAGAAATTGATGATCAGGAAGAGTCTTCCAAGTCCATAGAGGAGAAACTCACTCAAAGGATAAAAACTAAGAAAAATAATGAAGGTTTTAAATACCTGTATGGATATGTGTTTAACAGACAGAGACATGATGAGAGGCTAAAGCGGGGTGGGGAACAAAAATCTTTGGTGATTTTGTCTCATAACCCATACTCTAGTGTGTTTAGACCTCTGTTACAAATCATGGGTCCTTTATATTTTGATATTGGGAAGAAAGCTCTTGGGCATATTGCTGCTTATGTTTCGTTGTGGCCTGCTCCTGTACCTGGTAACCTGATGGAGCTTCCTATTGGGACTGCCATGCTTAAAGTTAACTTGCCACCTGCTCATTGCTTGCCTTTTGAAGATGGGATGTTTGAAGAGTCTGCTTCCTCCATTGCTCCATTTCTTCCAACAAATCAGTCAATTCCACAGGGACTTTTTCATGATTCAGATATTTTTGGTTCATTCCGAGGGATTCTGTTGCAACTTTGGGTGTTATGGGAGTTGTTACTTGTTGGTGAACCCATTCTTATAATAGGACCTACACCTCCCCAATGCAGCGAGGCAGTTGCAAGTCTTGTAAGTTTGGTTGCACCGCTACTATGTAGTGTTGATTTTAGGCCATATTTCACCATCCATGACCCTGAATTTGCTTGTCTGAATTCAATTAAAGAAGGAGACAGATTCCCTCCAATGGTTTTGGGAGTGACAAACTTGTTTTTCCTCAAAGCACTTTGTAGTGTTCCCCACATTGTTTCAGTTGGAAACTCTGCTTCAAATTCAAATGGGCTTCCATTTGCAAACAGGTCCTCGACTGGCAGAATTCCTGGAAGAACTGAAGGCTTGGGTCTTCAGCAGCTTTCCTTGAAAAAGTTTTCTCCTTCAAGTTTTTTTAATGCAGTTAAATTGAGGAGAGATGGTCCCCTTTGCCTTATGAAAGAGCATAAGGAAGCCATTTGGAGCACTTATGCCGCAACAACTAAGCCAGACACTTCTATTCTAAATAGGCTTATTGATGCAGGGATGTCTCCAAGGGTGGAGGAATCGATGTCAGTTGTTAACAATGAGATACTACGACGGCATTTCTTGGAGCTCACCACAAACTTTTTAGCTCCTTTTGGACCGTATTTTAGAGCAACTACACCTTCAGAAGGTTCTTCTCCATTTGTTGACCCTCCTCCTTTACCTCCATTTAATGCTGATGAGTTCTTGGCAAACTTATCAGCAAGAGGTGTGGGGAAGTTCTTATCAAAGCGGATGAGATCTAATTGGCTGGAATTGTACAAGTAATAACTGTTTAACTGCTATTAATGTTACATATTCATACTTTCTTTTTCAGTATCGTTTTCCATAATTTGCTCAATTGTATATGTGGTTAGTCAAAGTTTTCAGTGTTTTCTTTTCCTTTCATCATTGTTCAGGCAGTTTCTGAAAGGACTTAAGTTTTATATGTGCTTAGTCAAAGTTTTTGGTTTTTTATTTGTTTTAAATCATTGTTTAGGCGTTTTCTGAAAGGACCCAACTTTATGCCATGGTTTCAAAGAAGGCGCACAGTGGCTGAGCAAGAACAGAATAAACTATGGAGGCAAGCAAGAATGAAGACAGATATACAACCATTCATATCTAAAATGTCCGAATTGGAGGTAGTTGATTCTTTTAATGCTATTGAGAGGCACCTGATTGAAAAAATTCAGGTAATTGATTTCTTTCATTAAGAAACTTGTCCTAGTAGATAATGAATTATTTTCTAGAAGTTTGATTTCTTTTTTAATCTTGCACACTTATTTTTGAAATTTTTCCACACTTGCAAACATGTATATAAAAGTATTTATATCTTTCAACAGTTACTATAAGAGATCTATGAGATTATAAATTAATTTTCTATGTTATGTTAAACCAACCTTATTTAGTCATTAAACGGGCCAAAATTATCTAAATCAGTTTTGAATAAGTTTCATGAGTGACTCAGGAAGAGTAGAATTTTTTTTTTCTGGCTGTATTCTTGGTAATTCTGTGTGCTCACTCTTTGTTTACATACATGCTATTACTCGAGTTATGCTCTCATAGTACATATGAATTGGCAATTTGTTTACTGGTGACACTAGATATTACAAAAAGGCTCTATGGAGTGTCTTGATTGTGTCTTTCACATAATTTGAATGAGAATTCTTTAAAATCAGCTAATTTTTCAATTTTCTCATCAAAGAGAATTTTTCTGTTTTCATTTCTTTCGAGCTGCCGAGTTTAAGCCTTTTTATATGAATTACTAGTTTAAATTTTGATGATTTTAAGTCTGTGTTGTCTGTTGTCTAAGATTTGTGCTTTCATATAACTTTTGCTTCCTGCGTTAATAATGCCTGCTCTGGTTTGGTTTGTTCATGAATTGTATAGCAATAAGTTAACTTGTGAATTGATTCCTATCATGTTTGTAATTTAAACTAACCCCCTGTTTAGAATGAATGAATAAAGACTTTGGAATTTATTTGCAAATGGATTCTACTTGGAATTTATTTGTAAATGAATTCTCATATTTAGAATGATATAACTTAAATCGTTGAATTCAATTGAATGCCATTTAATTATGTTTGGAACAAATTCAGAATTTGATATTCATTTACATATTTTCCTAAATTGCCCTTGTAATGACTTTTAGAAGAAAAATGTAAATCTATGTAGAAATAAATATGCATAAAGATATGCTTGCAACATTTAAAAAAAAAATAATCAAACATAATCATAATTATAGTTATAATTATTATTATTCTTATTTATAATATTATATGATTTGATAAAATTTACATAATAAGGCTCCTAGAGTTCAATTGCTCTTGAAAAATAAAGAGGTAAGAAGATGAGAATAGAGAAAGAGAAAGGAGGTAGATTGTGTTTGTGAAATGGAAAAAGAGAACATGACAAAAGTTAAGTTAATTTTAATTCAATAAGGGCATTTTTGTCAATAAAATTCATTTAGCTCATTTTGTGGAATTCATTTGCAAATTCCACATATTTTTCTAGAATTTGGTTTTAGTTGTAAACTTATTCTATGAATTCAATTCCAAGAATTATAATAACTTAATAAGTGATTCATTTATTCCGAACATACAAATCTTGGAATTATAATTGAATTCAACAAATTTCATTTATTCCAAACAAGCTCTATTTCTTTGAATAATCCTACCTGTAGAAACCCTATAGTACCTTTATGATGTTTGAATTGATTTTTATGATTCATTAATGATGTTATAATTTGTTCAAAATTAATTGGATACATAGACAATATAGAAAAGGCTTAGATCAAAGCAATCTCAATAGTTTTTTTCCTAACTTTTATTTAGTAAATTTTTCTGCTTCCGATCAAGCCCTTTTTGGACATTGGGCAATTAAGCAAAGTTCTAAACCTTGTGGCTTAAAAGGGAGGATTGAATCGGGATGGCCAACGACCTAGAAAGAACCTTATGGAAAAGGAATTTTGACAAATAACAATGTCATTGGAAGAGATTGCTTACCTACACTAGCAACCTTGGGAAGAGAGCTCTACCTTGGAAATATTCATCATGAGATGCACGACATACAATGCCTTGATAATTAATGTTTTCTTGGTGAAAAGTGAGGTAATTGTATTTGCTTATGCACTATGAACTATGTAATGGATAAACTGTTTTATTTATGGAGAATGTCAGAATGGGTGGAGTTTACTGTTTGAAGGAGACCATCTTGGGTCAATCGGTGAATAATTTTGAGCAATCAGGGTCATGGATGTGATAAGAACTAGCAACTCACAGCAAAGGAAATCAAAGTAAAATCAATGGAAATCACTATATTGGATTGAAAATTAGATACTAAAAGCAATTCGAGAGGCTTGTTATCTCCCAAGTCATATAAAGACTAACAGAATATAACATAATCCTTCCCTAACAGCCTTCTCCTATTTATCAACCCAAGCTAACAAACTTCTGTCCAAAATCTCTATACTACCCTTAATCTTTACCCCACCCGATCACATCACCCAAACAAACAACCCAAAGCAACAACCCACGCCATATATATGTCTCCCCTTTATTCGGCCATAGGTATACCTTATAGGATGCTTATTAATACTTTCCCCCACACCACACACACAAGCACCTTGTCCTCAAGGTGTGATTAGTGAAATTATACAACAAAGGGCTCCGGCAAATAAAGCATCTGCTCATTGACAATCTAAGATTTTTAAGATCTTGTCCAACCATCAATGTTTCTTCAAGGCTATGAGTGCTAAACATCACAGCCAAAGCCATGAAGTATGGTACAAGAACTTTGTGCATCTCTTGTATGCTGTTTCGATCAGCTGCAAAGAGATTTGGGGGTCCCCAACACCAATCCAAGTGTAGCTTCAATTATCACAACTGACTTGAGCAACAACCAAGCCTTTTAACAAACCTCGACATATATTAACTCAAGCATGAAAGATTGTGCCGTTTGAGAAAAAGGCTTGCTCCATATTGTACATGTTGTATGTTTAAAGCATGACCTGAAGAGTAGCCACAAAATGTGTACCCATAGATGTAGCCAAATATCTAATGAGAGAATAGATGGCCACCTTTGACATCATTGTTACAAAAACTGGAGCTGCAATCCAACTATTGCCATAAACTTTTAGTGTTGGAACAAAGATAGCAAATGTGTCATATCCTTTCTTGTTTAAAGCTTCAATCATCATATAAGCTGCAATAACTTGATACACCATAGTCGCCAATGCAGCACTTGCAATCCCATAACCTAAAAAGCTGCAGAGTACTACAGTACCAACACCATTTACAATAATACTATAAATTGCCAAAGCCTTCAGAGGTCCCCAGGAATCTTTCGTGCCAAGACTTAGACTTAGAAATCCTCCCAATAATAATTGCAAGCCATGCTTAGCCTTGAATCATTGCACTCCAGTAACTCAAATTCCTCTCTGTAATTTCATTTACCTTCCGTGCGAACTTTATTCCCTCACATTTTGAGTAAAATTTGACCAATGAAGACTAGACATAAGGGCTCAAAGCAAACTGATACTGTAAAATGTGCACATGAACCTTTCGCGTGTGTTGGAGGAAGTTCAAGCACGGTCGATTTTTATACCAACTCCAATGATATCTTCATTTCCTTATATAGTTTCAAAATCTTGTTCAGATTCATTGAGATCCCATCCAACTTACTATGCATAGAGCTCAGAACTTCTGTAATGATGATAACTATATTCTCCAATTTCTTCCCAATATTCATCTTCTCCATGGATCACCTGCTTTGATACCAATTAGTGAGTGTGATTGCAAGGGTGGGAATAGTCAAAAAGGTTTTGAGTATGTTTCGAGATATGCAAGATGGAGGGACAAATGCTGGTGATTTTGATGATGTGGTGGTGGCAGTATTACTAGATGAAAGACAGATGTAGTACACCAGGTGATGGTGCATATATGTGTAAATAAATGACTTTGACCAGAATTTTGATGTTGGGGTTGCTTCTTGCTACTCTTCCTCTGAATTATGACATTGGAGAAACAATCAACTAAGTGGAACATTCTAGAAACCTCAGTGTAGATGACCACAAGCCAATAGTTGATGGTGGGGAAACTCGATATGTTTCTAATCTGCCCAGTTTCCAAAAATTATATAGTTTGCTGGGCAATATGAAATTGATGCAAAATGAGTTAGATGGGAATATATTGCTGAATCCAACAATGATGTGGATGCGATAGACAACAAGCACTTGCTAGATGAGCCATTCTTACAAACTAGCAATGGCCCTCCATTCAGCAAGATCGTTTCAGGAAGCTAATGATCTCTCAAATTCCGTGGAACTTGACTTTGCTGGGGATTCTATTGCTTTTGACATGGTGGATGAGAGTACTTTAGTTTCTTTCATGCTAATGATGATAAATTGACTTTTGATCATTTTGAAATAATGGGGGGCTGATGAATATAGATTTGGAAGTAATGCTTTGTTTTGAAAAGAGGACATGATAAAGTGTCTCATCATCATAAAATAAGTTGTAGAGATAGCATTTGTTCAAAAATATTTAATAACTTTCATTTGGAACAATAATGCCCTTGTGGTTTTTAAAAAGTGTATTTTTCTTTTCAATAACTCATTTTGAGATAGTATATCAACACAAAAAGTCTAATGAAGAATATCGTGTTAAATCATGTAATTTTGAAAAGTGGCAGACAAATATTCTTTAGCAAATCACTTCTCAAAGGTTGAACATAGATATTAAATTGAGTATTAACTTTAGCACAAAAAGTAGAAAATTGAGAAGAAAACCTCAAAACGATTTTGCATTGAATATAATCATGTCACACGAGAATAATCATTAATATAAGTAACAAAATACTTAAATCCTGTTTTGGATGTAATAGGACAAGAACCCCAAACATCTGAATGAATTAATTCAAAAGGAGCACTAGCTCGCTTATTGACTCTTGGACTTGAACTAATATGATGATGTATTATAAACTGACGTGATTCACAATCTAACGAAGATAGACTTTGAAATTGAGGACAAATTTTCTTTAACATAGAAAGGGAAGGATGACCAAATTGACAATATGTTTCAAATGATGTGACTACAAAAAATTCTATGGATCTCGACACTTTTGTATTAAGATGTAGAGGCCCATCGATAATTTGCTTTGTTGTGAGATATTGAAACAAACGATAATCATAGAAGAATGAGACAACAATTTAAGGTAAAAGTAAGTTTACTGAGAGAAATTAAATTGAATTGTAACTGAAGTAAAAAAAAAAACAACAACAATCTATTATGCCAAATGCTAAATCCTAGTTCAAATGACTATTCATTTGCTTTGCATTTGGTTCATTTGCAGGATGCAAGTTAAACATTAATTCCTCCTTAATCTTTCTTTATGAAGAATTGTTATTATGACTACTGCATGTTGGTTTAGACAAAGCAAGATCATAAACTTTGAGATTGCTGGGAAAAAGAGCTACGAGAAGCTAGTAATGTGTAAATGGTGCAGGATAATGTCTCTAAGCTCTAGCAGTGACATTGATGCCTAAAATGTATGCAAATGAGATAAAAGTGAGTCAAATGTAGAAAGAAAAAGGGCAAAATGAAAGAGAACACTTCTTTGATGATGGGAGAAGGGGGAATTCCCTCTTTGCTGAGCATTCATATAATGTGTGAAAAATGTGTCTCCATAGAAGTTAGTGGGATTAGATATCTTTTATTTTGCAAGTGAAATATTTTCAAAAGCCTATGCTTTCGTTTTCCTTGGTTCGGTGTTGTCAAAGGCACACCAGATGCTATTAATCATCATTTACATTAATTATATTTTACTCTATTTTATTTTATCATATAGCTATTACCTTTATGTTTAATTTGAACTTAGATGTTAATTAACATGAATCTAACAACTTCATGCAAGATTCAGCTTTCTAATTTAGTTGTCTTCAGTTTTTTTGTTGTTTTCTATGTGTTGAATATTCTTAACCTTCTTTCTAATTTAGCTATCTTTGGTTTTTAGTTGTATTTTTATGTGTTTAATGTTCTTTATCTTCCTTGTGTGCTGATATTTTCTCATCTATAGACATATATACTTTTTTTTTAGAAATTTGCACATTACTTCAATTGGGTAGTGCTTTTTTTGCACCTTGCACTTGAGGCGATAAAATATTGTATCCCCTCAAGTGGCTATTGCTTTTGACTACCTTGCCTTGGTCGTGTGTGCAAGTTTCTTTGCAAAGCTTTTTGAGCAATTTTGTCCAGTAATCTCGTATAGGAATGGCATATCACATGCTCATGTTGAACGGTTGAAAATACAAGTGATGAATAAAACATGTCTTTTTTGTTATTATTGGGTTTGGATCTTATTTATTTTATTTTAAAAAGATTTAAGATGAGGTATTTTCAAAAAATTCTCCACTTATATTTTTGAACTTTTGACGTTGAGGATGAAATTTGTTTCCATTTAACTATAACTAAATCAGAAATTGAGGCTCTTTGAGAGAGAATGGGTGGTTAGCAATGGATAGATTATATTCTTAAAGGGAAAATGTGAAACTCTGGGAATGATACTGGCACAAAGTTGCCCTTTCCTGAACAAAGAAGTCAAATACCATAGAGGAAGTGACTTGTCATATCAGAATTCATCAGATAGTTGTGAATGACTTACAAAAAGATTAATTTATAAGTGCGGAAAAAGTTTATTTTCATTAAGGGAAACCAGGTGACACATTTTTTGCATCCAAGCAATTGGAACATTTACAGACTATTAGTAGTTGATGTTGCCTACTGTAAAATTTGGTAGATAAAGAGACTTTGACCTAACTCTTCCCAAAAGTTGGCTAAAAAGTAGAGAATTGTCCAATTCATTATAAACTCTATTAATTATTTTACTCCCACCAATGTGGGATCCAAAATCTCCCTTTCACGCCCAGGCCCGTTGTGAGAATATAACACAGCAGGAGGTCACTTGGAGCGTCATGGCTCTTGTACCATTTAAAATTCAGTAGATAAAGGGATTTAAATCTAACTTTTTCCAAAAGCTAACTCAAAAGTAGAAGATTGTCCAATCCATTATAAACTCTATTAATTCTTTTACTCCCACCGATGTGGGATCTAGCACCTACCAATGTCTTTGTTCTAGCAAATGGTTCACAGTCATTTTGTAGATATGAGATTAGCTGAAAAAAATCTAACTATTGAAATTGCAATGTCATTAAAACATTGGTAGGTGCTAGATCCCACATCGGTGGATTTGAGATTAGCAGGAAAAAAACCTAACTATTGAAATTGCAATGTCAAATTAAAACTAAACAAAATTGTTTTTTGCAATTTTTATGCTTAATTCATGGACAGTAATATTTTTCATTTTATATGATTTATCATAATTTATTCAATTGTCTATGTCAATTTAAAGATATAAGTATAAAATTCTGATATTTTTCATAAATACAATTCTCAGCTTCAGCAGTTTGGAAGGGCTAGTGCAGACTCGGCTGTAACTTGTCAGAAATTAAAAAAAGATCTCCAGGCAGTCTTCAGCATTCTCCCCAAAGACATGCAGCAGCTTCTGCTCATGAACCCAGAAAGAGCAGCCCTTCTACTAGGAAGTCAAGAAACAACAGAATTTCCAGGCCACCCATCCTTGGTAATTGATGCTGTGCCTTCCACTTCACCCAGATAATTCAAAACTCGCGTATCAACTAGGTGGACCTTGCTGTTCTCACTTTGCTGAAGGATAGCACTTGTAATTATTGTGTCCTTCAATCACCTACTGGAGATAATTTATCCACTTCGGGTGACATGCTTTCTGCTTGGTAAGACCAATATACATGAATTGTTCATATTCTTGCCAAGCTAGTATCGTTCAATTTACTGAACATTGTCCTTGTTTTGACATCTATTCCAGATGAGTGAGTGTCGCAAATGGTATATGCCCTCCCACAAGAGCACTTGACATAATCTTCTATACTATGCAATCCTGCAAACAGATTGGATTGTTCAAAACTTGTTGGAGATGTCTTTGATATCTGATGAAATATGAAGATTCATGTTTTTTTTTCTTACTGTCAGTAAGCTACTAACGTGTATAATCCTTCCTACTCGTTTTAGCCTATCTTGCAGTGTAAATGTGTTTGGTCAAGATCTTGTTAAAGAGAAACTGTTAAGTCATTTGATTTGTTTTGCACCCCAACAGCAGAATCTTTTGGACAGCAGAAGCTTTTGGAGCATTTGAAACTTTTTAGTTCTTTTTGTTAAAAGAATTCAGTATGAAAATATTTTCATTATCATGTGCTCCACTATTTAGCCAAGTAATTGTTAAAATATCTGATTATTTTTCTAGAGTGAGTAGACTTAGTTATTTCTGTTGAAAAATTTGATTCCAAATGGTAAGGAAAGGATGAGAGATATTAGATTGGACCATACTGCAGTCTTATCCGTTGAATGAACTGTCAATTTGCTATTATGAGAATGATTTGTCTTTTTCTTAATTATCATTGTTATTATTATATTTTCATTTCGATGGCGAATATGAGAATGGTGGCTGAGGCTGACGCCTTTGACTGGTCTTGATTTTCCTTCTCTGGAATATCTTATTATATCTAAAAATTTATGGTTTATTAGGACTGCTATTGGTTGCTCATTTCTGAATCTCCTCTTATTTAGTTAAACCTCCTTTTGATGAGATTGATGAATTGACGATAACTTATGACAGCATTGAATTTTTGGGTTTGAGCAATTAATCAAAATAAATACTTAATATGCTGGTTTTGACTTTTTTTTTCCTTCCGCTTATCCATTATTCCTCTTATTATCGCACAAAAAAACGTGTCATTTTTCATCACTCATTATTATTATTAGGACAATTATAATGTTAAGATAATTATATTTTTATTTTTTAACTTTTATATATATATATATATATATACTTTCAATTTTATATCAAATATAGTTTTATAATATATTTAATTTGGTTCAATGATAACGTAACACTTTAAATTTATTTATTTTTATTTAGCATTACTGATATATTTGTGATGATTAGTTTTTTTTTTATTTTAAATAAATTTGCAATGATCTAATTATGTAAACAATTGTTATACTAAAACTATGTTTGCGTTGATTTTATACATATTTACACAAACTTAGTCCACATAGGACTAGTTCTAAGCAAATATATTTATATCTATGCATATGTTATATCTATGCAGATCTAGGTTGCTCTTAGGCTTTGGAGCCAAGGGTTCTGATGGCTAGTTCTATGTAGGTATATGTTTATAGAAACCTAGTTCGTTCTGAGTATTGGACTAGTTCTGTGTAACATTTTCGACCATCCATACATGCATTATCACATGCATTTTATTTGAATATATTTATTTTATAAATGTCTGTCACACGAAACACATGCATACGTAAAGATTTTGGCGTGAACGTATTCACGAGATAAACATGACACGGGTCGGTTTATCGCAATAGGATCAAGTCGTACATGTCTAGCTATAATTTAAAGATGGACACAAGATATTGAAAATGAAATTAAATAAATAATTATTTTTGAAATAAAGAAAAATTTAACATAGTTAAATTAAAGTAGATAAATTGACTAGATAATATTTTTGGCACTAAGTCCTTGTAATTATATAGAGAAAATAATAATAATAATAATTAATTAATTTAATTAATTATTATTATTATTTATTTAAATTATTTAAATATAATATCAGAAAAAAAAAGTAAAAAGTAAAAAAAAAAAAAAGGAAAAACAGAATTTTGAGCCGGCAAAAAGGGGATTAAAGAGGCAGATTTGGCCCTTCTACTTTTAGCAGCCATTTCTTCCTCTCTTCTTCATTTTTCTTGCAATTTTCTTCCTTAAACTCCATCATCTGACCATACCTAAGGTAATTATCCTCTCTTGTGTGTTAATTTTTGAGTTAAGACATAAGTTAAGTTAGGTTTAAGTAAGCACAAGCAACATAGTGTAATTCTGGGTTCTGTTTCAAGGGCAGTAGGTTGGCCTCCGTTTTCTTCAAGTTGTA
>CATIWF010042645.1:0-13846 GCA_949630135.1 Balakata baccata
GGAAAAATTAAACTATTTAATATTTTTTGTTGTCTCAAAAAATTTTTCTTCTCCCAATAATTTTTCCTTGTCTATTTTCTGTCTTTTGGGGAACTTTTAGGTACAAAAAAAATTTGAAAACTATATCAAAATTAAAGAGAGGAGAAAATGAAGAATTGTGTAAAAATAATGGCCAAATATGTAACACCTTATACATGTGGCTATCACTTATACTTGTATCATGTTATCATGTATTGCATAAAATAAGACAGTCATGTTATAATGAGGGATAATTTTTTTTTTAAATCATATATCATATATTTTAACAATTCAGATACTATGTTGAATTATTTCAGTTAGAAAAGTCAAGGCTAAATACACATTTACACATCATTGCTTATTTACTAATTTATACATATGCAGCTACACAACCCAAAATACAAATGCTATGTTCCTATACATATGTGCAATGTAAGGAGAGAGATTGGTGAGGCTTGGCCGGTGATATGTGTTCCATATCTTCTATACAATATGCACCTCTAAAATGAGCTAATTACTTGACTCTTCCTAAAAAAGTGATGGACTTTGGTGAGTTGCGACTCAATGAGAATAATCATCAAAAGCTTTCTAAAGTACCAACCCAATCACAATTACAAGTACTAATCACATTCATACATATTTTACAGGTCATTCTATTTAACAATATCATATGAATATAAATGATATTAAATCATGTAAACATTTCATTTACTTATGCTTATGTCATCTTCTTTTTGTTGTAACTAGGTTAAACAGACATTGTCCCGGGTATCCATGTGAACATTTGCATTTGCTAACTAGCTTGGTCATTTGTAACATTTGCACATTTGTTAGGCCATAGGCCTTTTCTTTTTCTTTTGAACATTTGTTTGGGCTATAGGCCTCTTCTTTTGCTTTACAATGTCATTTAGCTAGTTACAACGCCTTTTAAGTCCATATGCATATGCATTTGAAACAATAATTGTTCAACCATTGCATTTGTATCACATTTGCATATTGAATTGTCAATCATTTTCATGTAAAAAAACACAACCATGTAACCATACATTTAAGTCATCCATTACCTTTTCATATCATAGTCATATCATAGAAATCATGTAATTCATATAATAGCAAGCCAAGTCACATTGCACGTAACATACAACAATCACATGTAGTAGAGAAATCGTTTGATAATTAAACCCACCTTTTCTTTTGATATTGAACCTCTAACTTATTGTCTCTAACTTCCTTGGAGGTCTCCAATATGCTATGAGCCTAATTAAATGTATATTTGGTCAATTGGCAGCTAAATAACTTAGTGAAACTTAAACAAATTGAAATATACATAATATGGACCACTAACTAAGGTTTGGTATTATGGCAGTGTGACCTTTATATGTTCAAAAACTTATAACTTTTTCTACACTAGTCCAATTTATATAATTATTTTTCTAATTAAAGCTAACATGTATAGATATATCATATCTAAATTTCATATCAATTGGCCCATTTCATAATTTTTTTTGCAATTTATATACATGTTCTATTTTCTACCCTGTTTCTGCCCTTTGGCTGTTTTGGGATACCAATATTTCATCATCATATCTTACAATGTGTAAGTTATATTTTTATGAAACTTTGTATAACCATAGATATGTTAAAAAATGAACATTTTTCATGTTGACAACTTTCATCCATTCTGCCTCTAAGGTCCTCATATCATGGGGCACTAATGACTGGTCAAAAACAGGATTGGCATCCGGACTAGTATGAATTCTGAAGGCAATATCTCATAAAATACATAACATGTTGAGGTGCTATTTATGCCAAACTTAAGACATATGCCTATAACTTTTATGTTTTGGCCATTTATAGATTATGTCTATAAGGAGCCTAAAATGGGCAAACAACTGACTGGACCTATATAGGACATTATGCAAGCAACTCAAATATGGAACATACATGACTCTCTTGACTATAACTCGACATCCGCCCACAATCTAGTCGTAAAATTAAGTATATAACTAGATAACACATATATCTACAACTTTTATGAGTTTTCTCAATTATCAGCTCTATCATATAGAAAAATAATTAAAACAAAAAGTGATTTAGCTAGATCTACAGTTGAACCAGTTACAATCATATGCCAATATCTTTTCATATACTCCAAATCATGTAAAACTATTTACATATTCATAAACTTAAGACATGAAACTATAAGTTTGATGGTTGTTTTTCCAAAATTAGTCTCTATCAAAAAGGAAACGAAACACTAATATACTGGCCCCCAAAATAGAATCCAACTGCATCACTTGCATGAAAAAGATCATCATCTTCTATCCTCAATAAAAAAAAAATATTACCAAGACAAGAAGAATACATGAATTACCTGTGATTAGAAGGTTTGAATATGGCTAGAATGCGAGAAAAAAATTGAAGAAAAATGAAGGGAAGAAGGAGGAAATGGTGGCCACAATTGAGATAAGGCAGCAACCTTCTTTTGTGCACAACCAACCAAGCAAATTTGTCCCATTCAAAATTTTCTTTTCTTTTTTTAAACTTTTCTTATTAATTAATTAATTAAATTATTTATTCATTTATTTACTATTTATTTATTATTAGTATTATTTCCTCTACATATTTACATGTATCTAGTCAATGCCAAAAATGCTATTTAATCAAATAGTCTAATTTAAACTAATCCAACTATGTCAAATTCTATTTTTTTTATTTAATTATTTTATGCCAATTAATTCCTAATACCTTATCACCCTTATTTAATTTATGACTTGACACGTACGACACACTCCTATTACGATAAATCGACCCATGACAAGTCGACCTCGTGAATACATTCATGCCAAAATCCATATGTATGCATGTGTTTCATGTGAATGACATTTATAAAATGAACATATTCAAATGAAATTCATGTATGGACAATCGAAGATATTATAGAAATTGCCTCAGGCACATAATGTACACATTCATAAAGGAATTCTTTCATTACATTAGTATTCATTTACAAATGAATTTATATAGATCTTAAATTGATTAATGAAAGTCCATGATATGAAACATAGCATGAAGGAAATCATGATGGGATCACGATAATGAGATTCTTGTCATGTGCAATTATATTATTATCTAAATTATCCCTAGTCATAGAATCAATAAGACGAGACATTATTAATCCGGATAGATTAGCACATGTTTACTCCTTAATTGGATCAAGGAGTAGATCTCATAACCTGTGAGCATGAGATGTTCAAAGTTAACATATGGATGCTTACTAAGAGTAGTCAAGTACATTGGATGACCTGCTATGAGACGATCATATGGATTATCTATTCAAATGTCAATAATAGTCTCATAATAGCAATTTTGCAAATATCCTTAGACTTGAGGTACTCAAGGATATCTTGGATATTTATTCTATGCCTTGACTTCATTCGTTGTTACCTCATAAAGGTCGCTCATAGAGTGGTGATTGGATATAACTTAAGGTATTGGAATGTAATTGGATAGCCAACAGAGGATTCACTACTCCTAATAGAGGGAGCATATACCCATAGCCTCTTATCAAGATCATTACTTGGGAATCTCTAGCTAGAGTGGAAATGTCATGAAGATGGTCTTCAGTGACATATCTAATTAAGTAGTGAGTTTCAGTGACAAGATCTAACATCACTTAGGCTAGGTGTGACATAGTCAGTCTAGCGGGAGTTGACATATAGTCCATGCTTAGAACCGAGTGGGGTATAGGATGGTGAAAGTACAAATTGCAAATATAGTTATCTATGGAAAGGTTCATAGTCAAACCACAGACTTTCCGATTAATTGGGAGTCATAATGTGTTGTTAGATACCGCTCATGACTTACTTGAATTAATTGTTAATTAGAATGACCAACATAACCGGGAACCTAATGGGTCACACGCATTGGTAGTATGAAGAATGAGTAAAATGGCCTTGGATGAAATCCAAAATTATGAGAGAATTATTTAGGGTCGGATTGTGATGGGATCAAGGGAAAAAATATGGAAAAATTGCTTTGGAGAGTCGCAAGTCCAGAGCTGGCCATTGGCCTGTGGCAGGCCAGTGCCTGCGGGTTGGGTAAGTCGAGCGCGTAGGCAGCCGACTGAATTGGCCAAATTGGCACCCTAAACTTGTTTTGGTAATTTTTCTAACCCTAAGGTGTTTGAAAACACCATAAAATAATGTTTTTCATCAGAAAAACTTATAAGCCACCATAGAAAATTAATAGTTAATTTTCATATAAATTCTCTCAAAGAACATACACTATGCTAGTACATTGTGTGTTCAAACTATCATCCTTGTGGTTTTTTTCTTCTATTTCCACATGGATTATCTTTATAGATGATCCAAGATCAGATTGTTATGGTTTGCTATAACCCAACAACTAGGAAATATGATGAATTGGTTCAAGAAATTATAGGTATAATTTCTAACTATTTTTTAATTAAATTAGTTTTAATGGCACAAATAAAATCTTTTGATTCAGGTTTTGATTTTTTTTTATTTCTGCTTCTATTTTGTGTATGAGATACATGTTCAAAATCCAATATTGGTATCAGAGCCCACTTTTGTCCGTTAAAATTAATTTTAATTCAATGTGCAATTAGATTGCACGATTTTGGCATTTTTGGTTCCATAGGTTTGAAAAATTGAAATTAATTTGTAAAATTCGTTTTGAATATTTTTATTTCAATAATCTGATCATAGGATGATTGAAAATGATTATTTTGAATGAAAAATTGTTTGAATATTATTCAAATAATTAATTTCGAATTTATTACAATATTACTAAAAATTGCATTATTGATGAATATGTGATGTTGTTTGGTTTAATCATGGGATTGGTCAACTTTTTTTTTATAATTTGAATATAGAAAACTTATTTAGACATATTGATGCGACAGGGCCAAGGTATTCCCAAACGGTGACCCATCTTGGTATTGACCCTGCTCAACAATGCTTAATCGGCCACTTAACTGCCTTGAGCCAAGCACTTTTCAAGAGGTCACTCATCAAGGTACTGCCCCTGCCATAGCACGCTTAACTAAAAAGAGTGCTTACCATTCTTCCAAATACTTAAGCTGATAGTAGAGGCACAACTCTATTCCTTTATCTTGGATCAAACAAGGGCCACCAGTCTCTTTCGACTTTGTGTGCCACCTGACCAAACTTGTTCCACACCCCCCAGACCCGGGACATATCATTCCCTCCCTCTTTAAGGAGGTTCGTCCTCAAACCTGGCACACGAAAGTGGGATCCGAACCCAACTTCAGGCTTTGATACTAAATGATGCAACTGGGCCAAGGTATTCCCAGATGGTGATCCATCTTGGTACTGATCCTGCTCAACAATGCTTAATCGGCCACTTAACTGCCTTGAGCCAAGCACTTCCCAAGAGGTCACCCATCAAGGTATTGCCCATGCCACAGTATGCTTAACCAGAAAGAACGCTTACCATTCTGCCAAAAGCTTAAGCTGATAGTAGAAGCGCAACTGTATTCCTTTATCATGGATCAAACAAGGGCCACCAGTCTCTTTCGACTTTGTGTGCCACCTGGCCAACTCTATTCCTTTAGAAATTTTTTTAAGCCTCTTGAAGTGTCCAATAATTAATTAAAAATAGTTTTAATTAATTTTGCAAATAAACTCCAAAACATATATGTTTTAGTGCACCCGGTGGAATTGTATTGTTTCATTTTTTTGTATGTATATATTTCGATTCCAGCACCTTAAAATATTTTTATTTGATATTCAATATGTTATTTTAATGTTAAATGCATGCTAAATTTATTTTAATCGAATTTAGATTTCCAAATTAATTCTAGATTATAAATAAGTCATTTTAGGTGTTTAGTATGTTGGTTCGTATGTCTTGATGATTTTAGTTTGTACCAAAATTATTTTGATGGACTTGAACTGAACTAATGATGCTTAAAATGAGGATATAAGGTTCCAAAAATTTTGGAAATTTTTTGGGAATTAATTTTGAATTAATTTAAGTTGAGCAATTGAAATTCTAGTATGACTGGAAAGTGGTATGTATGTTAAAATTAAATTGTTTAATTTTTGACATCATAATAACTTGATTTTAAGGTGGATTAATTTTGAATTAATTTTTGGAAATATTGAATTTATTTAATTTGATTAAATATTAATTTCCATATTAAAATGACATAGAAAATTGAATTAACTGAAACAATATAAGTCAGCAATTTCAGTTCAATTGTTGAAACCGATCTTCAAATTTAAAATCCAAAATTGTCACTAGCTTATTTATTTGTATTTTATGCATTAGAGAATGCATGGTAGGAGTGTATGGAAAGATATTAAAGATAATTATGGACTTGGGCCCAATGTGATTGAGCATGCATGATTTATTTTCGTTTTATGGTAAATTGGGCCTGCATGTCCCTACCTCCTTTTCTTTCTCATGTATTTTTTTTCTCTCATCTCACTCCCCTCAAATGTAAATTGAGGTTTTCTCTTTTGAATTATGTAATTAGATTACATAGGACTAAGATAGATGGAAATGCAAAGAGTAAGAAGCAAAATGAGTTGGCACCATTTACAAGAAGACATAGAAATAGGAATTTAATTTCTATTTTAAATGTTGTAATTCATACATCTACCTTGGTTAGACCTAGTCAATCCTTTCATGGCTCGAGAGATTAATGTTAGATTGTCCATAATCATGCCATACAGTTATAGTAACTATTGAACGTATGTCTATGTATGGATGTACGTTTAACATGCCATAAATATGATGAGACTTTATTAACAAAATGCCTTAATAAATAATAATTAAGACTAACTCCTTATATTAATATGAGGAGAACTAAAGTTCTTATAGATGATGGATTGTTGAGCTGACTCAAGCCCACCATATTGAAGGGTTTTGAGAATGTATCATATACATATTACGCATCAGAAAATAAATTTTTTAAAACCCGAATCAAATGATTCTACTTGTGCCAATTAAAACTAATTTAATCAAAGAAAATTCAAAAATTATACATTTATAATTTTTTGATTTTTCTTTAATTTCTCATCTTGTTAGGTTGTAGCAAACCACAATAATCAAATCTTGCATTGTCTCTAATAATATACACGCGAAGATGAGAGGATGAAACCACTAGAGAGATGGCTTGAACATACCTCAAAGTGCTAGCAATAGTATATGTTCATTTGAGAGGAAAATTAAACTCTTTAATTTTCTTGTTGTCTCCAAAAATTATTCTTTCCCCAAAAATTTCTCCTTGTCTATTTTCTGTCTTTTGGGATCTTTTAGATCTTTAAAGAAAATCATAAAAATATATTAAAATTGAAGGGAGAAGAAAGTGAAAAGTCATAACTCAAAATTGGCCAATTTAAAGAGCTGCGCGCACTGCTGGCCAAGCCTAGGCTAGCGGGCCTGCATAAGCCTATTGACTCCTCCGAGTGATTTTTTCCTGCGATCTTATTGTGATCCGACTCAAAATAATTCTCTCAAATTTTGGATATCATCCAAAGCCATTTTACTCATTCTTTACATTTCTAATGTGTGTGACCCATCAGGATCCCGGTTATATTGGCCACTTAAATTATCAAATAATTTAAGCAAGTCATGAGCAATATCTAGCAACACATCATGACTCCCAATTGACTGGAAAGTCAGTAGCTTGACTACGAACCTTTCCATAGACAACAATACGTGCAATTCATCATTTCACCATCCTATACCCCACTCGGTTCAGAGCATGGAGTATATGTCAGCTTCAGCTAGACTGACTACGTTACATCTAGCCCAATTGATGTTAGATCGTGTCCTTGAGACTCATTACTCTATTAGACATGTCACTGAAGACTATCTTCTGGGCATTTCCACTCTGGCCAGAGATTCCTGAGTAATGATTCCAACAAGAGGTTATGGGTACACGTTTCCTCTATCAGGAGTGGTGAATCCTCTGTTTACTATCCAATTACCTTCGAATACCTCAAGCTGTACCCAATTACCATCCTATGAGCGATATATTTTCTTACTTCTATTATATATGACAATTTCGTACATATACATCTTGTTGGGTTTTTAGCATATATCTCAAACATGTGCTAGGATAAATTTAAAATTTAATTAAACCCAAATCCTCATGAACATCCTATGTATATTAAAATTAAATTATACCGTATAATAGGAGAAACATGATTACCTTTAGATTACAACTTCAATCTTTAATGTTGTGATCTTTTCCTTCTTATTTGACTGTCGATTACCACAACAATCCAAAAACTAGATTGCCTTTAACAATAATCCATATGAAAGATTAAGAAGAAAACCACAAGGGACATAGGATAACAATGATCCAAGATGTTAGCAATGGAAGATTGTCTTTGAGAGATAAGAAGAGGAATAACTTTTATTTCTTTACGTGGTAGCCTGGTTTTTGAGCCTTTAAGAGGGTATTGTATGTCCTTGATCATAATACAGTTGGGCATGTAAATCCCTACATTTGGTTTCCCATTCAGAATAGAAAACCTAAAAATTGCAGCTCGTCGCACATGTAATGTAACATCTTTAACCATCCCTATATGCATTATCACATGCATTCCATTTGAACTTGTTCATTTTATATATGTCATTCATATGAAATACATGCATACGTAGATATTTTAGCTAGAACGTGCTCACGAGGTCGTGTAACACCCCTTACCGCAGTTAAGAATAGCAAGGTAAGTGGGCGATGCCAGCTTGTCTGTGTTTATCCTATTACTTTAGAAAAACCGTAATATTTTTTTTTCATTTTATTGATGCTAATATTATTATATTTTTAAAATATATTAAAATTCTTTCATACATCTGATTTAAAATTTTCACACATCTCAAAATTCAAGATCCGTATCTTTATTTGCCCATATATATATGTAGAAATCTGATTTACATACCCCATTACAAACTATATGGAAATACATCTTTAATTTTATATTACAAAAATTTTTCCAAAAATATACCAAAACAAATTTTAAGGCTTTAGCTGCTACTAAACGGATTTCCGCCTTCTTCTGACAGCTAATTTAACTTCTTAAAATTTTCCAAACCTGCATAAGAGAAATTCACCTGCGCTAAGCTGCTAGCTTAGTGGTGCTTCACAGGATAAAAATCATACATACGATACATTCATAAATTTTATACATGTCACAATATAATACCAATATTATGAACAATATTTCACTTATATTCACAAATTAAATATGCCATGTAATTTATTTTGTAAAAAAAAAATGCAATCTCAATCTTTCATTATCTTTATTTATACTATTTTCCCTTTACTATTTTTAGTCAAACCCTTAACACTTGTGTCTGAACTTATTAGTAGGAATATAGGAATTTGTCATTCCTGACCTTTTTATAATATTCATTCATGGCACTTGTATTTGTTGCCATTACCAATACGTGTATTTGTTGCCATTACTGGCTATTTGCCATTACCGACTTCTTTTTTATATTGTCATTTCCAGCTTTTATAATTTTTATAGCGCGCGTTTCTTTTTCTCTTTATTGGCATGCCAACCTATTCTCTATTCTAGTTCAAGGCTAGGTGTGTTCGGGCTTCGACATAATTATTATCATCTTCGAATTATTGATATTATATGTATACTTATGAATATGGGATGCCCATATGTACAATTGAATATCAAATAACCAACAATTATTACATGCAAACCATGCCATATATAAAAGAAAATACAACAAAACAAACTTTCTCATGCACGGCAGATTCAGGCCCTAGGATTATGACCCAATTTTGGCCTATTTCCACTTAGAATCTAACTTTGTAACCTTCTAGGATTTTATGTCTTATTGTCTTAACTTTAAAATTCAACAAAATTCACCTTAATCCAAGTTTTCTACTAAAAGTTAGGGTCAAAATATCGGATAGTGTTGCAAAACTTTTTACCCAGCATTTTCATAGTACTCTTATGTCCGAGCTTTTGTGATTGAATTTTGACCTAGATACAAGCTGAATTTCAATTCACAATCTTCATAAAATTTTTATCTCTATGTTTGAGCTATCATTTCTAATAGATTCAGGGCAATCCAACTTACACGGACTAAGTTATGGTTAATTTAATTAGGTCTGTTCCAGTGCAAGTGCAATATGGCACTAGTAGGATTCATTGGAATTAAAGTATTTCCATGACTTAATTCATTCATATCATATTCAAAATTTCCAAATCACATCACCGTACATAAAACTCAACATTTTACATTAATTTACTATAAAATTATATTGGCAACCATTTTCACATAAGGCATTTTCCAAGTCACATACAAGCATACATTTCATACAAACTGCATATTTTATGGCATGCATAATTTTTATACAAGAAGCATTTATAAAATCAGCCTCTAATCCTCCTCTTTGCCTTCCTTTCCTCCTCTTGTCAAGTGGCTTTTTCCTTGCTCTTTTCCACCTATTAGTGGCTACTTAGTTGGCCTTAACAAAAGAAACAATATGTCACTAAATGACAAATTCATTCAAGGTTTATGCATGAATATTAAGTAATAATCCTAATGCTCCTCTACCCTTTTTCCATGACTTCATTTCTTCCTCTCTTTACCTTATTTAAGCCCATATTAACCTAATGTCATTCCCTCCATTTAGAATAACCAAAACAGCCCCATCCATTCCAAGTTTTTTTTTCATAATATTCAACATCAACTATTCATATATCCAACATCAACACTTCTAATCATCCTGCATCATATATCCCTTTCATAAGGCAACCCCTTCCTCACCATTTTAGGTTATATTTCATTAACTTGCAAGTCACAAAATCAACCTCCATAGTCATCTAAACTAAATTCCAACACAATCCAACTCAATCCCACACTTCTTCCCCTTCCAACACAACATCAATACAAGTTCACAACTTCAAGCAAAACCCTAATCTAATACTTCCAATCACAACATCCAACCATATGGGTCTCAAATACATACAATAAGGTTCAATTTAAGAAGAATAAACTCACCTTGATGGATCTCCAAACTTGGCCAAAATTCCTCTTCTTTCTCTTCCTTTTCTTCCATTCTAACTCTCTTTTATAGTAGAATTTCCCTAATTAATTGGTTTCTCTCTTAAATTCCTCTTTTCCACTCTTTAAGGAGCTTAAAAACACAAAAATGGTGGGTTAGTAGATGGAGTATGGCCGGCCATAGAAATGAGGAAATGAGAAAGATGATGACTTAGGTGGATAAGTGTTGAAAGTCACCAAAATTGACTTTTATACTAAGGTTTAAGTGTGTAGGTCCCACTAATTAGTTTAATTTTTCTTCTTGTTGGTCCATTAACTTAATTAATCTTGATTAAATTTTAATTATGGAAAATTCCACTTTCACCCCATGATTTTCTAATTCTTACAAAATTTCTCCCAATAATTTTGATAATACTGATTTTGTCTATAGGGAAATTTAAAATTTTTCCCAATTCTTCCACCAATCTTTTAATTCCATATTATTAATATCCCTAATTATTTTCTCTCATAATTTATTATTTTTCTATGGGTCCAAATTTAGACTTCGATCGAACCAGCGCGCCCGAATATGGTTACGCGCGATCGTAGCCTAAATATCTAGATGTTATAGGTAGACTTGTCACGTGTCTGTTTATTTCGATGGTACTAAATTCATGTGTCAAGTTATAAATTTGACTAAGGATTACAAGTTATTAGAAATGAAATGGAATAAAATGATTAAATTAAAAATAAATGAAACTTGGCATAGTTAAATTAATTAAAGTAGACTGCATGATTAGATAGTATTTTTTTTGGCATAGACCTGGTACATGTAAATATGTAAAAAATAAATAAAAAATAATAACAAATGAATAAATATATTAATTAACAAAATAGATTAACAATTAACAAAAATGACATAAAAATAAATAAATAAAAAGAAAAATAGCAAAAGGGACTTGGCTTGGAGTGCTGCCTTATTAGGTAAAGTATATTGCTTGGCTTTTCCTCCACCGAGAAGTCTCCTCATTTCTTTTCTTTCCCTCAAACCTTTTCTAGTAGCCAACTAAGAAGAGCTTGACCACTTGTAAGTTAATTACTTCTCTTTGTTTGGTTAATTCAATTTATGGTTGATAGGATATGACTTAGAGTATGTAAACAGCTAAGTGGTTATGCTCAAAGATTTTGGGATTATATTTTTGTGCTAGAAATTAGGCTTCCATTTTCTTTATCTCAGGAACCGATTATGAAGAAGCACAAAACAAAAAACTTGCAGTTTTATGTCCTAGGTTTATGAATATGTAAATATTTTTGCATGATTTGTTGTCTATGAAAACATATTGGCATATGATTGGGATTGGTTTGATTATAGAACCTAGCTGAATCATCTACTGTGTTGATTATTTTTATATATGATAGAGTTGGTATTTGAGATATCTTAAAACATAAAAGTTGTAGATATTTGTGCTACCTATTGTATAATAACTTTCAGGACTAGATGACTATTGAATGTTGAGTTATGGGTAAGAGAGTCATGTCTATTCTATAATTTGAGTTGTCTACTTAGTACCCAGTATAGGTCCAGCTAAATATTTACGCATTTTGAGCTCTTTATAGACATAATTTATAAATTGTAAAAACAAAAAAGTTATAGGTATATGTCTTAGCTAAAGCTTGGCATAAATATCACTTCAATATGTCATGTATTTTGTGAGATATAACCTTCACAAATCAAACTGGTCTAGATGCCAACCCTACTCTTGACCAATCACAAATACCCTACCATATGAGGAACTTAAAGCATAATGGATCAAAGTTGTTAACATAAAAAATATTTCATTTTAACATATATATGTTCATACAAACTTTCATAAAAATATAACTTGCAAGTTGTGATATATGAAGAAGCAAATCTGGTGTCCTAAAACGGCAAAAGGGCAGAAAATAGAACATGGATAGAAATTGTACAAATATTACACAATGCCCAATTGCTCTGAAATTCATATATGTTATAGCCCTACATGTTAGCTTTAATTAGAAATAAGAATCATACAAATTGTACTAGTATAGAAAAAGTTATAAGCTTCTAAACACATAAAGGTCATACTACCATAATACCAAACCCTAGTTAGTAGTCCATATTATGCATATTTCAATTTGTTTAAGTTTTACTAAGTCTAATTAGCTACCAATTGACCAAGTATACATTCAATTAGACTCACAACATATTGGAGACCTCCAAAGACGTGAAAGACAATAAGTTAGAGGTTCAATATCAAAAGAAAATGTGAGTTTAGTTATCAAACGATTTCTCTAGTACGTGTTTGTTGTGTGCTACGTGTATTGTGACTCGACTTGCTTTTATGTGAATTATATGAATGATATGCTAAATCTAATGAGACTATATTGAATGTAAAGGTAATTGTTAAGTAATGATTGTTGCAAATACATATGCATATGGACTTAAAAGGCATTGTGACTAGCTAAATGACATTGTAAAGCAAAAGAAGAGGCCTATCGCCAAAACAAATGTTCAAAAGCAAAAGATGAAGGGTTTTGATCATGTATCACATACATATAACGCAGCAGAAAATAAAAATTTTCAAAACCCGAATCAAAGGATTATACATGTGTCAATTAAAACTAATTTAACCAAAGAAAATTCAGAATTTATACCTTTATAGTTTCTTGATTTTTCTTCAACTTCTCACCTTGTTGGGTTGTAGCAAACCACAACAATCCAATCTAGGATTGTCTCTAACAATATCCACGCGAAGATGAGAGGATGAAACCACTAGGGAGATGGCTTGAACAT
>CATIWF010042678.1:0-17394 GCA_949630135.1 Balakata baccata
GAAAATTTCTATCAATATTGAACTCAAAATTCTAATAGATAATTTATGGATACCTCCAAAATCTATACTGTTGGCATCCCTAGTCCATACGGTACATATCTCATTATTAATATTATTATATAAAGAAATGTAGAATATATATAATATATATAGCAGCATCATTGGACAGGGGGAATGGATGTGGCCTTGTGGGTTGAAGGACGACCACCAATTGAGTCCCTACAGATCATATCCTGCCCATACCTTGGTTCTGTGCGTGAGGGACCTCTTTCCCTTTTATACGCCACACTGCCATAGAAAAGAATATCAAATACAGGCTATACAGCTGCCCCTCCTGACCTTGGAATTGGATTCTGTTACTTTTCTTGAATTTCAAAAATCCAATAATACGGATATTCGTCATTAAAGTTCTAAAAATATTTTATATTCAAATTTTAAATTCAAAATTTTTATTTATGAGAAAAAATAAATTTTACTATTCTATTTCACTTATGAAAATTGAAAATTTTTTTTAACATAGGGGTTATAATTATTTATAAATCCAAAAATAAATGACAATGAAAAATCATGCAAAATATGTATATATACATGCTAAACATGTTTACTTTAGGGGGGAAAAAAAGTAATATTCTTTGAAAATGACTGGTTGCTGCTTCGAGGAAGGCGTTAAGGCATGGCTGTGGAATGGGGAAAGCAGGGTGGATAAACGTGAAAAGCCGGGTCCCACTGGACACGTAGAGCGAAAGTCAGGTGAACATCACGTGGGCGCTGATCCTGTTTGGACCAAAATAGTCCATGTTGGACAGATCGGAATCTGCAGCTGCCTGTTAATACTGACACGTCATCATTCAATCCAAGAATAAATATCTTGGTCTTGAATGTAATTGCACGTATGCTTGGGATGGAAGAAAAATACAATAGGAAAGGAAAATAAAGAACTAAAATATAAAGGCATTCATTTTATCCTTTTGAAAAGGAAAGACAATAAAGGGTGATAGAAAATAATTTTTATTTTGTATTTTCAAGTGTTTTTATGAAAAAATATATGGAGAAAAAAAAATAAAAATATAAAATTTATTTTATCTTGTTTAGAAATGGAATAAAAATAAGGAAGAAAATAAAATAATTTTTATTTTATATTCTTTATTTTCTCCCACACGGTGAAAAAGTATTACTATTATTAATAAAATTATTTTTGTTATTCTTAATTATTATTGTAGAGTATCTAATATATCATAAAATATTGTAAAAAATATAATCTAAATAAAAAAAATTTATTTCATATATCTTATTATTTTATATATATTTCTTAAATTTAAAACATAATAACAAAAAATAAAGGAAAGAAATTCTTTCCCCATTTTTCTTTTAAAGAAAAAGTTTCTAAACATATAAAGAGGAAGGAAAATAAATTTATTTTTTTTCTTATTTTTCCCTTCTCACCATAGAAATTTTTCAAGAGTGTAAAGCATGGACATTAGCTTCATAAATTAGGGGCAACGTGGCACCTAAATCACTGTTACATAATAAATTTTAAATACCCCACAAACTAAACACGAAAAATTAATAGATTAGTATTGAATTTATACAGATTCATATTATAAACAAGTCGATTTATTTATGATATAACTCAAATTGTATTGTGTCACGGATTGATATATAAACACGTTACAATCAATTTTTTTTTGTCATGTCAATCCAATCCATTTATAATACATATAAATTTACTGAAATATCAAAATTAATAGTGTTATTTAACACAAAAAAAATCTAAATATTATTTTCGTATTTAATGGCCCAAAAAGATATAATCGTATCATATTGAATTATGTTAAATGGTATCAAATAACCCAAAAAGTATAATCATGTAGTATTGAATCATGTCATGTCATGTCAAATAATCAAAAAAAGTATAATCATGCTATGTTCGTATCAAATTTTATGACTCAAATACAACCTAAAAGTTAAACGTGTTACATGTATCGTATTCGTGTAATTCATTTAATTTTCGTATCATATTCGTGTCAACTCTATTAATAAATGAGTCGTGTTTATATTGACTCTAATCGTGTCACTCGAATGGATCAACACGTATTTGCCAACCGTTTTGACACTCCAAATTTCAAACCTAAAGCAGACAAAGCCCCATATCTATTGTGGCATACACATAAATTTTTTTATCAAAATTAATTAAATTGATAATTAAAAAAGTATAGATGAGTTGTTAAAAGCATTATTCCAATTTGATTAAAAATTTTGAATTTAAAATTTAAAAAGCTGTTATTTTAAATATTTTTAAAGTAATTTTTCACCATTTTTCAGATTATATACCAATGTATTTTAAATTAATTGAAGTAATTTTGAATATTAGATAAAAACTAAATTTGTGATTTTCAATTATAAGAAAAGGGGTTGCAACTTGCTAGTGACAAAAAGGCAGAAGAGTTGTTTCGAAGAAGCTAAAGCATAGCAGCCAATACGTAACAATTTTTTTAATTTATCTTCACAGTTAGAGAAAATTACAAAATCACCCTTCATCAGACTCAAAGAGAACCACTCTTTAAAAAAAACAAAAAAAAAACAGCTACTTCCACCTTTCCCCATTTTTTTTAAAAAAAAAAAAAAACCTTTTCCCTTCTTTATCTTCACAAATCACAACTTAAAAAGCCTCTGCCTTTTCTTCATCAAGAATAAGAACAGAGAAAGAAAAAAAAGAACAGAGAGGAAAAGAAATAAAAAAGAAATGAAAGGTTGCGAACTCTGTAATGGCATAGCAAGAATGTATTGTGAATCAGACCAAGCTAGCTTGTGTTGGGACTGCGATGAGAAGGTCCACTGCGCTAACTTTCTTGTTGCTAAGCATTCTAGATGTCTTCTTTGTCAAATTTGTCAATCTCCGACTCCCTGGAAAGCCTCCGGTCCGAAGCTTGGTCCTACTGTTTCCGTCTGTGAGTCTTGCTTTTCTTTGCATGATGGAAATAAGGAAGAAATCGATGAAGATCGGGCTGAGAGCCACGCCTTAAATGAGCGGGAAGATGATTATGTGAACGGAGATAGTGATGATTATGATGATGACGATGAGGAGGAGGATGGAGAGAATCAGGTTGTGCCTTGGTCGGTAACGTCGCCGTCACCTCCGGTAGCGAGTTCTTCGAGCAGCGAAGAAGAGATATCGAGTGGATTTTCATGTGGCAGTGCAGAGGTGAAGCGGATGCGAGAGAATAATGCAGGTTTTGATTCCGATGTAAGTATTTTCTCTTCGCTTCTTGATCTGTTTCTTTATTTTTAATTTTCATGTTGTCGAGTCGAATTGCTGGATCTAAGACATGAAATTCTAATGATTAGTCTTCCGATTCCTGCAATTTTCATATAAATGCAGGATGAGATTGGGTGCTCTTCTTATCATACTGGATATGGAATATTAAACAACGAGGAAGGGAATTCATTGCCTTCAATTAGACCTCTGAAGCAAGCAAGAACAGGTGAAGCAGAAGATGATGGTGATCATCATCATCATCATCAGAACAATCACAATGGTCAATCAGAGTCAAGATCAACGGCCATTATTGACTCCCTAAAGAGACTCCAAAGAGAAATGGTGATCAACAGAGAAACCGCGTCTGAAACCATTCTTGGGATTTGCAGATTGAGCAGAGATTATCACAGCCGTTGATTTCATTTCAACTGACTGACTTCACTTTCACCATTTCATAACCATACCTTTGGCTGTTAGTTTTTTCTTTTAATTATTATTTGCTATTTTCATATTGCTATCCAACCCTTCTTTCTCGTAATACTTTGCGTGTAAATGAGATGATGTGTGATTAGTATTTTGCCTTCAATTCAATCGTTTGTCCATCTTTTTTATATTCTTTTGATTCAATTTAATTACAATCTGACAATTGTACGTAGTAATTTGAATTAGTATAGGAATTATTTTTGTTATTAAGTATATTCCAATTTGAAATTTTAATTAGTAGATCAATAAAATTATTTGAAAATTTTACAGCATTAATTATCAATACTAATTTAGTTTAAATTTATTTTTTTTTTTGAAAATTAGTTAAAATTTTTAAACATATCCAAAACAAGCAATGGGGCCTATAGCCATGGCGTAAGAAATCATGTACCACAAATTGTTTCATGGCTGTCAAATTATTGTCACCTGTCACATAAATTGATATAATCAAACACTAGCATAGTTTGCCAATTTCGAATATAAACTACAACGCAGGGAAATAGGCCAAAAGAGAGAGGAAACGTGTGAGGAGGAAGAGAAAGGATTAAGAGCAACTCCACATTATTTTTATTTATATTTAGGACTTTTATGATATTCAATAATTTTTTTAAATTAAATTTCTGAATTTATAATTTTTAAGAATAATATTTTTCTTTCTCATGTTTATAAGACTCTTAGTTAATATTTTATTTTTTTTAATATTTTTTTATATATTAAGAAAGTTGTATTAATATAAGACTTTGTTAATATGTGGATTTTGTTTACAGCACGCAATGAATTGGGAAATATTTGAGTGTGAGGTTGATAACAAGAAGAAATTTAGTATGAAAAAATTAATTTGAGTGTGAGGTTGATAACAAGAAGAAATTTAGTATGAAAAAATATAGGATGAGGTAGAAAAGAAATTCCACTGGGCATCACTGCCATGCTCTATAAAGACATTGGATGGTAAATGTCTACAGTTGCTTATAGATATTTGATTAAACAAATTCATTTTATCTTATCTAATTTGGATATAATTAAAGAGTGTATATCACCCATCACTCTCAAATTGGTTTCACAAGATAAGGATTTCTTTTCTTTCTTCCCCTCCTTTGCTATCCACAAATATCGGTAATTATTTTATTTTATTTTATTTTTTGTTCACTCTTTTTCTTGATATATGGACATTTTATCAATTACCAAACATATTTTCAACAAATTCAGCTATTTCAAAATAATGTAAATTTTCTTTATTTTACGCATTTTTTTAAATTATTCGGTAATTTGTATTTGCATCGAGTAGACGAATTAAGAGAATAAAGTACTCCCTCTTAAGTCTCAAAAGTATTTCATACCTAGAATTTAAATTAGAGACTTCTAATTAATAGAAAATAATTATTACAAATTATCATCTATGGTTCTTCTTTCTTTCTTTTTTTTACCCTTTTTCTGGGATCGGTTTTTTTGTAATTGCATAATTATTTTCATTTTGTGTGATTATATATATAGTGTAGGTAATGGCAGTGGCAAAGCCACATATAATTAAGAATAGGAAATTGTCCCTCCTTTAATTTTTTTTCAAATGTAAAAAATAGTATACAAATTTATATTATTTTTAATATTTATTCTCCTAAAAAATTATATTTGCCCTTTTAATTTATAAGTTTCTCTTAAAGAAATAAATTTACTCCTCCAACTCTAGAATCTGCTCCGCCACTGGGTAATGGCCTTTGCCTTTTCAAAGAAAACGGTCTCCTTTAAAATGAATAACAAAAAAGTAAGCAAATATTAACCATACTATATTCATAATGATCAATAAATAATTAAGTAGTTTTTTTATAAATAAAAAAAAGAATAATTAAGTAGTTATTCATTTATAGTTGTCTTCTACTATGAATCTATTTCATATCGGATTATATTTGAATTTGGTCAGTTCGGATTTTCAACAAATTAAATGATACTACTTTATAACTTTAATTATTTATACAATTAAATATATTTTTTAATTTAATGTAACAGCCCATAAAAAAATTATGGATATGTTTAAATTTTTAAGTAAATTATGCATCATATTTTGGTCACAACACAAGCATTTGACTATCTGTTTTATATGTATATAGTAAATTAATTAAATTTGATCCATATAATTTTAGTGGAATAAATTTAGATTTGTCTGATTTATTAGCAAAACATATACATGAACTCTCTGAAGCTTCCTAAATTCTTCAAGAGTGACTTGGAGACCGAGTCTTTAATACGCCAAAACAGATAGTGGCTGACGGAATGAATTGCAACAGGACGAGTAATGTCTCTAAGTGTGTGTATGGGAATTGAGAATCTCTCCCAAAAAAGTCCAAAGATTTGATAAATTTATTCGGCTTCTTCTTTCTTGTTCTTTGAACGATCAAAGATGTCGATTGTCAAACTTGTTTGGAACTTGTATTTTTCAAACTTACATGTCAATCATCTGACCATCTCTCTACCCCTAATTCTTTTAATAAGTTGATAACTAGTCCTAATTATCCAAGAGATATTTAATGAGAGATTATAAATGAATTGACACATAATTCTTCAAACTTAATCTAATATCTCAAATTCTAGTTCTAAATATACAGTTATTTTAAATTTTTAAATAAATATTTTACCTGTCATTTCCCATGTCATATTAAGAAAGATTAAGTCATGAGTGAGATATTATGGGCTCTGCTTCTGTGTCTTCAATTCTGTCAATCTCCACTGTTTTAGTTGCTTGTTATAAGAAAATGTCTTTATGATTAAAGGATAATGGTCATGATGGAGATGGTTTGAAGCCACAAGTCTGCTGAATATTAATCTGATTAAAAGACACTGGCTTCGGAATATTGTACATGTCAGCTAGAAGTCCATATATCGTCGAGAAAAAAATATAGTAAATTGGGAGGTGTATAGGGAAAGGAATTAGACACATAATTAGAGATGGCAACGATTAGCGTACGCGCAAAAAATATCATAACCGAATGCAAATTTGATTATATATACACTTATCCGTATTCTTCTCAAACCTAATTAGTATTATCCGATTAATACCTAAATCCATTTAATTATCTGTTTATCATAAAAAAATTTAAAATAAAATAAAATTCAAAGTAAATAAACAATTAAAAATTAATAAAATATACAAATGATCTATCATAAATTACTACAAATTCAAATAAAACAAACAATATAAAAATTCAACATACTTAAATTAAAATAATTTATCAAATTGTATAAAAACAATATTAAAACAATAAAATTTAAATATTCTCCGTTATGATAAAAAAATTATATTTCAAATTTTCAACTTCCATTACATTTTTTTAATTTAACAACAGACCAAAAATAATTAATTATATCATTACATTCAATAAATTATAATATATATATATATATATAATCGGATTTATCGGGTACCCGAAAATCTCTATTTATATCCGTTTCAAAACCCTAATAGGATTATCCATTAGAATTTAAATAGGTTCAGATTGAACAAATACCTGCAAAACTCGTACCCATTACCATCTCTCTCAACTAAGCATTTTTCTTTATCTTTCTATGACTTTGTGTAACAATTTTGTATTTGAGTGGACTGTCTGGCAAGGAATGCCGAAAGAGAGCAAGTAGAAGTTTATTGATCAGGTTAACTCTCCCTGGAAATTTTGGAAGACACTAGAACATGTATGCCATGTGGCGGAGCTAGAAATTTTAGTCACGTAGGTATAATTAAAGAAGTAGATATAAAAAAAATATTAAAAATGTAACAAAAATAAAATGAAAAATAGAAAAATATACAATATTATTTAAAATGAAAGGACATATTAGGATATTTTTTTAGTAAAAATGTAACTCATTAATTAAACCATCTTTAAAAAATTTGAGAGGTCCAATGCCGCCCCTGCTCGAATGTCGCTTCATCCCTGTGTATGCCTGGCCATTTGGAGTTGTGCATGTGCTTCTTTTCCACTATCAATTGTGTTAACAAATAATATGAGGATTGTGTAAATATATTAAGGGTAATTTTACTCTTATCCCAAATTAAAATTTGAATTTTTAATACCATATCAGCATGCCCAACTCTCAAAAAGTGAAATCCATAAAACAAAAGATAGAATTGGGTCTCAAAAAATTCTTTAGGGAAAAAAATATGAAAATTTAGAGATATGTTTGCCCCTTGCCCAGGTATAAAAACCTGAACTAAAATATTTGCCTCATCTAATTCTTTGGTGCAAATGATCAAAGTTATTTGCACTACAAATTGCAGGGAGGGGGCACTGTTTGGAGCTCGTACTGCCTACTGCCTAGTACTGAAGCATGACTGTCAAAGGAATTATAGTTTTTTTACAAAATATATACTCGAAGCATAGTCTTCTTAAAATTGCTAGTGGAGGATGCAAATTGCTTCCAAATTTGAAACTTCATATAACAACTAAAAATATAGTTTCGAATTGATATTACATATCACAGTTTATTTATTTATTATTAAATTTTTTTCTCAAAGAGCACTTTCCTTGAGAACCGAGGGTAAAAATATATAAATCACAGTGATAAGCCCGTCGAGAGAAGCAATCTTAGAAAAATGATGTACATGACAATCCAGTAAAGATATCTTTCTAAGAGGTCAAACAGAAGATTTGCAAACCTTACATCCAACAGCCATATAAAATGATACAAATATCACAAGTCCTCTCAAGAGTTTCATGCGTGAGAAACCATTGACAAGATAGAGTGTTGGATTGGAAGGAAGGGCAGAGCATTCTACAATCTTCTAATTTTGCAATTACTCCGACAAAGAAAACCTGGTCCTTAAAGCGTATCACCTAATCTCTGCTCATCGCGACATATCTACCTACAAGACAAAAGGAGAGCCAAGCAATAAATTGCTGTCTACGCTGAAAAAATGTAAAGGCTCTCCTAGAGTAATTGCCCACCCAGAAAGCTGAAAGAGCTCAAATCAATCTCTCCAGGGAAGGAATTCCTTTAATATTTACGATAATTCATTTCCAATTTATCAGGCAGATGTCTACCATTCTCCATTTTAATGAAAAAGGAGTACCATTTGAATGGGATAATAAATGAAAGTAAAGTAAAGCACTGAGTTAGCAGTTGGAATGCATCAGCATACAAGCAATACAACATGTTTGTGCTTAATGTACAAAGAATTAGATTGAATGGGATAATAAATGAAAATAGAGTAAAGCACAGAGTTAGCAGTTCGAATGCATCAATATACAAGCAATACAACATGTTTGTGCTTAATGTACAACGAATTAGAACTTTGAAAAGCATGGTAGTAAAAGGCTGAACCCCCGCACACACAATAAAACCATCAAAGGAAAAACCCAACAAAATGCAGTAAAGCATTGCACAAAGGAACAGCATACCTGCTAAGGAAAGGAGCAAGCCATGTATTTGGAAGCTCAGACTATGCATCTGTCACATGAGATAATGTCTTTTATCACACAACCATATACAAACCCACTATTTAAAATGCAATTCAACATAAAGAATAAACCAAGGCTTCAACAACCAAGTGTTAGAGCAAAAACACTGATCATTTCTCACTGAGAATGAAAATTCTCAGCAGTAAAAGGTTGAACAATTGCAAACTGCAATCAAACTTGGATTGCATTCACATTCCAAGTGAGGGAAAAAAAAGGTTCTTTTCGCGCATGCATAGTCACAGAGCAAACAAAATTGCCTAAAGTATCCTTTAGTATTAAATTAATGAAGAAATTCCATTTCTTTTATTTTCTTAAAGAAATTAAAGTTAGATTACAACTTCTTTCTCCCATAAAGTTCCCTCATAATCTTAAACCAGCTTTCTCACTTTACAACCCCTAAGATGCAAATAACCTCAGCATAAGGCAATAAAGGAGTCAGGGCAAAAAAGATAAATACTGTTAGTCTGATTGTAGATGCGTAATATACACCACACCATTAAACAGTATTTCTATAGGAGAAAAACAATTGCAAAGCACACAAATTTAAAATTTATTTCTTTTTCAACCCGAGATCTGAAGCATGGGCATACATATAAGTCATCCCAGAAATAAGATGAAGATTGAATGAGCAGAGTAGAGTGCAAGAACTTTCAAAAATGATGTGCATAGTCAAACTGTGTTTTATTCATCAATAATCCACACAAACCTAGAAAAACCTATCACTAGTCACAACAATGAACAATCATTCCTGCAAAGCAGTTAAGGAATAGCAAATACATGCAAAGTAAAAATACCTTAGATCAGAATACAGTAGCAAGAACAATACTAATTCACTCATCCTCAAAAACACAGAAACAGGTTGTTCAGCAAGACTAGTGACTAGCAAGAAACTAGCACTCTTGTTATCAACAAAAAATGATTCAGTCATCCCATAAGAAACATGTGATATATTAGTTTTGTGATACATCAGTTTTGAAAGGAAAAGGTATAAACAAGCCCATTTCACCCTCAAAATTTCCATTTTAGACATAACCAAGCCATTGTAAACCTAGACCATAAAGCAATAATTATACACCAATACATACAAAACCATCCAATCAGGCTCCTTGCACGTTGCAACTTCAACTTGCCTCACAATGATCAATTCTATACAATATCTTTACTCGTTGATACTAGTATGTGCTCTTTCCACCAGTCATAAGCTAGTATCTATCCACTTCTACGTGAAGATTAGAACAAAAAAGAAATATAAATCAGCATCCTCTAGAGAGAACTTCATTAACTTTGTTCATGATCTAAATGCAACACTTGGTTTTCATACACGCTGCATTTAGGTGACATGCCAGAGCAACTACACCAGCTAGCAATATTCTCAAAATTCACATATGTAATCATGTCAGTTTTTATAGAGATTACAATTCGCATGATCATATAAAAAAATAAATAAGTGTGTTAACAAACAAATTTAGCCAATTGAATGCATAACGAGTATAAAATTTGTGTATCGCATTCATCATTTTGAATAGCAATATCTTTTATGAATCCAAAAAATCCAACTATGCCCAAGGCAATTTAAAGAATCAAGTTTTCCCAAGTTCATGTTAACATAATACTTTGGAAACCATAATCAAAATGGTTCATCACCAACCTAAACCATATCATTAGAATTAAGAGTAGAAGCAAAATCTAACCTTTGCGATTGGGTTCCTCCACATCCTCCTCGACAGCCACATTGATGACAGCCTCACCTTCAACATTTCCACCAGCGTCCTTGTCATCTGGATATCTAACCACAACCACGGGACACACACAATGATGCACGCAGTAATCACTCACACTACCCAACTTTCCATCACTTCCTCTTTTGACAGCTCCGAACCCTCTACTCCCCATGATCACTGCGCTCAATCCCAACCTCTCAACCTCCAAACATAGTCTCTCCTTCATGTCATGATCCTTCACTATGTGGATCTTATAAGGAATTTGCGCCTCCTTGAGCGGCTTGGCAAGATCGGCGGCTTTCGAAGCTGTGAACGCATCAAAATCAACCTCAAAATTCTGATGTTTATGAGTATTATTATCATTGCTATGTTCATTGTGGAATGAATGCGAATTATCTTTATTAGAGTCAGGCTGAAGAGAATGAGTAGGAGATTGAGCGGGGAGAGGGAGTGGACCCCAATCAGCACCGAAAAGCACGGAGGTGGGGCTCACATGGAGGAGAATAACAGCATCGCCAGGGCGGATGTAGTGGTGAACAGCCCAGCGGACGGCGTAGGCGCTCTCGTCGGAGAGGTCGACGGCGACACCGATCTTGCGGCGGGCTCCGGCGGTGGGGGTGGGAGTGGCGGGGGGGTGGCGAGGGGAGGAAGGGTGGTGGATCTTGATGGTGGGGAGCTGAGGCTGGTCAGGATCTATGGGGTTTTGATTAGGATTCATGATTGAAGGAATTTGAGAATGAGAAACAAGGCGAGGGTTTAGCACAGAATTTTGGGCAAAAGCAAAGCGTGTTTGGGGGCGGTAGCTAATAGAAGCAAAGCAAGGAATATAACACAAAATATATGTGCTACAAAGAGAGGAATAAGAATAATAAGAGTTAATAATATAAAGACGAATTCTGTAGATATACCGGATGCCTTAAAATTGTTGGATTATAAATTTTTAACCTCTTCTATTGATAATAAATGGTTGAGATTAAAAGTTGATAATCCAATGGTTCTAAAGCATCAAGTATAATTTACATAGGTGCACCACATAAACCCTCTAATATAAATTATACTAATTTTTATAACTATATTATAAATTAGTATTAAATTTTTTTGATTATTTAAAATTGGTATAAGTTCAATTTCTAATGATAACTATAAAATTACGTTATAAAAAATTGTATTTTTCAACTACTATATTACTTTTTTTTACTAAAAATGATACTTAATTATAATATTATACTAGTTTTTTATTAATATATTTTACTCGTAATTATTAAATATTAAATTTGTTATTAATTACTATTTAATTTTTATATAATTTAATTTTTTATTAATTTATTTTATCTTATTATATTATTTTATTCATAATAAATTATAAAAATATATATTTATTTCAAATTTTACTAAATTACTAATTTATATATTATTAATAGATATATATAAAATATAGATAATACGTACTTTCACTTACTTTTTTATATTTAAGCTCACATTCATCACAAATATTGATCATAATAGCAGTCTAGACATATATTTTGTTTTCATTGAACAACCTGTAGATCATGCCAAAATAAATTTAGAAACCTGATATCAATCTTTTCTTCCCAGCTCATCAGCCCAATTCCGATTGGTGCATTCTTACCACCATATGGTCACAGGTTTTTCTGCCAAACTTATAGCTAGAGAATTATTAAATAAATAATAATAATCTTATTTAATAAATTAATTTTAGTAATTAAATCATAATTGTTAGTTATCTTGATTTTTATACTATACTATATATAAAAAAATCACGTTTTAATAAGCTGGATTGCTTGTTTAGGCCGATTTGGACATTGTTTTGCAAAATGTCTCTTCTTTCCACAAAGATAGTATTGATCGGTTCTCTTATATCTTTTTTGTTTTCTTTTGAAGAACTTGAACTTTTTTTTTCTTTCTGTGTAGATAAGAGGATAAATACTATTTGTATTTTTTGTAATGCACCTTCAAACCTATAAAAATCAAGTTCCTACCCAATTGTTTTGTACTCATGTATTGAGTTCAGCCTTACCCAAAAAGAATATTTTAATTGGATTTAATATATACAATGCCTTCCTAATATGTTTTTCTTTTTAATATTAATTATCTATTTTTTATAAATACAACATAATTACCTAATTTTAATAAAATTGAATTTCTAATAATGAATTATTAATATTATTTACTAATAAATTAAATTATAAAATAATAAAACTAATTCAATCAATTTAATTTTTTGATAAATTTGTATGTCCCCCATTTCTATTTCTATATATAATATAATTTAACAGCAATTTACTATTATTAATTCCAATAATAACTTTAGGTATGGTTAGACTTATAGAAAATTATTCAGTATGACCCATTACTAATTACCTAAATAAGTTCAACTTTTTTTTTTTTTGAAATGAACTCCTATTTTCATTAAATCCAAAAAGAACCTCTAATCCTTTTTTATTTTCAAATATATCGTTTCTTGTAATACCCTAATATATAGGAATATATCCACTAGACATATGAAATGCTACAGATCTGAGTGGATAAAATCTATCCAAATTAAAACTTTTTTGATCTAGATCATTATCCACTATGCATATTCATCTAGTTAAACATGCATATTCGAATTATAAGATATACCATGTGCTACATATTACTAGCTCCTGCTTACTTGTTTGACATTAACTCGTATATCAAACCCTCTGCTTATGCATCATAATTATGTCTACATGAGTCAATATTAAATCTTATTACAAATTCTTAAAATTAATAGACCTAATTAATTACAACTCATATAATGAATATGCTAAATTAAATGCATGATATGCATATGTTCAACCCAAATCTAGGCCTTCACGGTCTCTTCTGCATGAGCAATGGCTTTTTCGTTGTCAACTGCTACATCTACTCTCTACTGACTTCAAAACCTGCATGCATGAAATTTTATATGATAAGCTACTCATAACTTAGTACTACATAAAAGCATATAAAATTTAACAAGTAATCATATAATTTATGCCATATAATTTGGTAACATAATCATTTTCAAATAATGTGGGTATGACAATGTCAAAGCATTCATCTAATACTTTATGCAAGAGGTCATATCAATCAAGATTCATATACTTGATCAAATATCCAACTTACTGGGTTAGTATAATATCATATCAAAATTCATATTGTATTAACCATGTACTATGTTTATTATTTCATATAATACCCAAATCAAACATGATTAAACAAGTCATGTATTACATATCTTTCTTTTCATACTAATAGCACAATATCTCTAAGTCTCGGACTATCTGGATTACGAGTATGGTTGTTACACAGTTTGGCCACTCGATGGCTCTAATAGTATAGATGTTTAGAGTTTGACCGCTTGGTGGCTCTAATGTATTTTGATTGTCTGTTAACGCATTGACCTCGAAGGGTCAAACTTATATCGATTGCCCATTAAAGCACTGACCTCTCAGAGGCTCGAGCTTATACTAGTTGCCTATTAAAGGCAAAGGTAATAGGGAGTTCTGATACCGTTCAACCTAAAAAAGCATGTCAAACATTCAATTTCTAGTCTTATATAGTAGCCATGAACACATAAAATATTCTCTAATTGATCGTCACAACACAAGTTGAAGCTAAAATCAAAGATCAAGTTTATGCCTATATCACAGCCATGACATATTGGATTAGTTGTGACCCAAGTAGTGAACTCTTCTAGACAGTCGTGACACTACGATGTCACTCCCGTAACATTCTAGAAATTTCCAGATTTTAACAGCATATCAACAACTTTTTCAAGTATAAAATCACATCTCAATCAAACATGCATTATCCTTAGGTTTGGCCAATTACCACACTCGTCTACTACACTCAATTCATCGTATTTTACATGTTTTAATCATAATAATCATCATTCTCATATCAATTCCAAAATTATACATCATGGGCATCAAACATCAAAGTTAAATTAATTGGCTAAACTTAACCCCAATAACCCCATTGGGTTCATTTATCACCAATTATAGCTTCAACCCCTATAACATGCACACTTGGGCACAAAATCATGTCCTTTCATGTACAAGGTTCTAAGACAAACCAATTGTAACCCTTCATGTCAACATTCAACATCAATTTAAGGATTTAAGCATGCCAAACATTCAACTCATACATCTAACTCATGTTTCAAGGTCAAACACTTATTCATTATCACAATCATTCCAAATGATGCAAACCAATACAAGTATCACAATTTGAGGGCTTACCTTACTCAACTATTATATTCAAGGCATGTGAAGTGCCATTATAGCACTTAACATCTATTAATATACAAGTTCTCCTCGCACGCACCAAGTCTCATCATAGATTCCGTGTTTGAATCATAGCCACCAAATTATACTTTCACATGCAATAATACATTCTATAAAGCAAAATCTTAGATATTCATGATTCAACAACATAATTTAACTCATATACCTCTATAGGGGCTCAATAACTCTCTCTCTTATCATTTATGGTCCTTTAAACATTAATTATATTAACCATTTAACTAAGAGTTCATTGACTTAATAAGTCTTATTCTATACTTCATATTTACCATTTTTACATCTCTAGTGGCTACGTAGGTGAATTCAAGTTCCATAATTCATTTATTGTATTTTAGATGCCTTTTTAATATCAACTCTTATGCCCAGTATAATAAGTTCCATTTATAACTTATTATGCCTTATAATTCCTTATTCAAAACCTATTCATATCTTAAGCATACAATTTCTCTCATACACTATCTTTAATGTCCAGTGACCATTTCTTAGTACACGTATGCTTATTAATGGTTAAATATGCCTTTACCACATATTCAAACTCCATTATTATTCTATTGACCTCAATCGATGTTCTTTATTACCCATTAGTGTTAACTAGCTCACTATTACCTATTTTTAGCAAACAAGCACAGTTTGATATGCCCACATTATTATCAAGTTACCTAAATATAAGGTCAATAACCATACCTATTCTCATTAAGAGTTTTAGGTATATTTAGCTTATTGAAACCATACTATTTAATCATATTTTATCTTACTTTTCATCAAGCTGATTGTACAATTGAAACAAAGTTCATAAAAACGGTAGAATCTAGTTTCAGCTCTTCCATGTTTACTACTTAGTTTATGATCCAACCATGGAAGCTTGAAGATAGATTGCAGATTAAAGGCTTTGATGCTAGTGGAAACCGTTTCTCTTTATTCAAATCCTATTGCTACTGTAGTAGCTCCTCTTTCTTTATCTCCTTCCTCCTTATTCAAAATCAGTCATGGTAATAAATATATTTTCTTTATGAGTTTCACCATAAATGATAAAAAGACTCCTATCACTTAAATCCCATTTCCTAGTCCTTATCATTTCATAGCCCATAGGCATATTCAATCTACCACATATTATTATTTGTATCTTAATTACTAATCATTTCTAGTTAACATTCCATTTAGCACATATTCATGTCATTTAGCAAGCAAAAAAGCAAATTATGTACTTACCTCCTATGGAACTAACACAAAATTCAAGCTTTGAGCTTGCCTAGCCTTATTTGTGGGTGATTCCACCTTCCGAAGGCATCTCCCACATGTAGGCATAACTATTTCTTATCAACTCAATCCATATATCAACATTTATAGTTACATAAAGCTAAGGAATTATGAAACCCAACTCAAAACCCTTTAATTTAGGTCTTTTAACATCTAAATAGTTTTAAAAACATGGTCTTTACCTTAATCAAGTTTCAAGGGATGTTTTTCCTCAGGAAACCTATAATCCCTTCTCTTACAAATCCATTTTCCAAATGGGTATATCTACCTATTTCAGATATAAAGTATTAAACCATCTTAAAATTATTTAAAGAGAAGAGAAGAAATGAAATCTTACTCAAGGAAGAAAGAAAATGAGGCTGATTTTGTTTTAGAACTTGAGCTCATTCAAGCTCCTACTTTCTCTCATTAGCTCTTTCTTCTCCTTAATGAAATAATCCAAATCCTTGCCCAATCTCACTCTTTGTGATGGATTTAAAGTTTTAGAGCTTAGAAACTCATGAGGATAGGTGGAGAGGGTGTTTCTAGAGGTTTGAAATCGTGGCTAGGGTTTCTAGGTACTATTTTTGAGAGATTTCTAGGGAGGAAGACAGATTTATATACTTTGTCTATGATGGGTTTTGAGCATGTATCACATACATATTATACAATGGAAAATAAAAATTTTCAAAACCCAAATAAAAGGAATTTACATATGTCAATTAAAACTAATTTAACCAAAGAAAATTTAGAATTTATACGTTTATAATTTCTTGATTTTTCTCCAACTTCTCACCTTATTGGGTTGTAGCAAACCACAACAATCCAATCTTGGATTACCTCTAACAATATTCACATGAAGATGAGAGGCTGAAATCACTGGGGAGATGGCTTGAACATACCTCAAAGTGCTAGCAATGGTGTAT